>QFDX01002008.1:0-21899 GCA_003315875.1 Lactifluus piperatus
TGTGGAACAGCTGAGAATATTCGGATCAGGCAAAAAGGTTACTTGCTTTCGCGGAGAATGCATACCGATCGGGGCGACGGGGTGCCATCGCATCACTTCCTTAAACAATGCCGAGATATAAGGCAGCGACGGCTCATCAAAAAATTCCGGAAGTCGGTCCGTGCCTACGATTTCATCAATCTCCATCTGCGCTCGGCGTTGCGCGTCCGGGTGGAGAACCATAGCGAGGAAAAACGTGCGGAGTGCCGCGACAGTCTATGCAATGTCAGATCACTCCAACTCACTTAGAGAAGATCTGCGCACTAACCGTGTCTGCGCCACCTAATTAATGGAGTATGTAAGATAAAGTGAGTGTCCGATTTGATATGAAAGCTTAATTACCAAGGTACATAGTGGCGGGTATAGCTTTTGATGAGAGTTCATCTTCGTGTGATGGTTTCTCATGAAGACCAGCTATCATAGATGCCGCCACTGACGGCGTTGCGGCGCCCTTTGCCTAATGCGTGGTTGTCAGGATACCACATGCTTCCGAAACGGACAAAACGAGCCCACAAGAGCATCTTTAACCGTCTCGTATGGCTTGTTAATCATGTCATCAATATGAGGCGCCCACTTTGTGGCCTCCTTTTTGAAACGGGCACCTGGGAACCACCAAGGAAGGTGCATGTCTACACGACACGAATATTCACGCGTGAAGGTGGTGTGAGATGGAGTATCATCGATGACTCACAAAAAGGCAGCATGTCGAACGTCCAGCCTGAGACGGACGCTGATTCGACTGCCTGAAGCGCCTTCTCTGCCAAAGAGACGTATGGATCGTCGTGTGGGGCGATGTCAATGCCGTACGCGATCCCCATAATTACCTGCCCAGACATGCTGCAAGGCAACGTAAATCGTCGATCAGCTGTCGAAAAAAAACAAGGTTACATCGACTGACAATCGTAGATGATCTCCATAACGTTCTGGCGCCCGAAGTAGATTCACGAGAAGCTGACGAGCAGCTTTCAGCTCTCGAGGCCGATATTGTTTGCTGGCGTTGGCGTGGAAGTGTTCGTGGAATACTTTGCGCCAGGTGCGCCACCTCGAACCGTAAGGAAGAAATGCGATGTTCCAGTTCATGCGTATTCTATGTGGAGGACCATCACTGCTCAGCTTCTATTCAGATGGGGAGCGTCGAGCACTCACAGTCGGGTCAGGGAAGGCAGTGGGGGTCTTGATATTGTCAGTATTCCCGATTTACCTCGGAGCGTATTCCGTACCTATCAGAATATAACGACGATCGCTTCTCGAAGAGCTCGTGTGCGGCTCTGGTGGAGTTCAAGACGATGACATGTGTGCCGAGAGCATTAGCGTGTACTATTTCAGAATCTATCGTTCCCAAAGATGTAAGGTGCATTCTCTATTACGTAGAGAAGAATACCTACTGTATCGTTTGCCCCATTGGCAGTACGTCAACCATGGCGTTCTACTGGGCATGTCAAGCACATTCCCGAGAATCGGTAGACCCCTGGGGCCAGGGGGAAGAGGAAGTGAATACCGCCTTTTGCGGAAAATGAAGACGAGCATGACAAGACAACACGAGGCGATGAGAGTCCACGAACGGACACCACCCAAGAATTCCGCACTCTCCATGTCCACGTCCATAGTTGGGTAGTGAATTCGGTTGAAATGAGGAAGGACTGTTGTGCCCGACAGAAGCGTTGCTCCCCAAAAGCCGGCTTTTTATACGTACTCAGTCGCTGAGCTTTGAATGAATTCTGCAATTGCACCACAACGTTGCATAGAAAACGATACCCGATAACCCGAGTCTCGCCGACTAACGCGGATGAAATGGGGAGCCGCTCAAGTGAGACCGGATCTGCGAGAGTATCCAAATGGCGGAGCACCGTAATGCAAAGGGAATAAAATGTAATTTCTGATGAGCAGAGTTAGGGCGCTGTATCGACCGTGTTACGAGGCGAAATGATGAGCTCTCTGGATTAACAAACTGATTGGTGGCGAAGCGCGGGGTATACTGAATAGATGTGCACTCTCGGGCATGTCACGATGATACGACCTGGCCGATCAAAAAATCTGACAATAGTCAATCGTCAGCGCTTGATAGAAATATAAGAACCAAGATAAAGTGCTCCCACACTCCGCTTTTCATGCGGAATGATGGTTGGCATGTGCCAGTGAAAGCCTCAACGGCCCAATCGTTAAACCTTCTGGATGACGGTGCTGTATAGCAATAGGAAATAAGGAGGCCGCTGTTTGAGGACAATTGCGCGGAGTCGTCTGTCCTGCCTCCAGGTCAAACACGGTGCACGGTGACCCCCATGCAGGTGTTTCGGACAAACCCGTGAATCGGGTGGCGCCGGCGCAAAGCCATCTCATCAATTAAAGTTGCCAACATGCCCTAGCCGAACACAACATGATCCCTACCGTGCAGCAGTCTAGACGAATGCCATCTTCGGACAAATATAGTAACCTGGTTGATTATACGGGTTCGTGATTCCTTGCGGAATGAGGCGGATATTACGTCGGCAGGTGTTTGAAAACCTGACTGTGAGTCGATCGGCACCATAATCACTTTGGTGGCCAGATGGCAGCAATGCGATGCCCTGGCTACCAACCCATCCATTCCAAATGAACTAAAGTTGACCGACTTTTTTGGATAGATAGTCAGCGGAAACCCGTTCTTTCTTGTGTCTATCGATGATGACACCTGTCCCGTGATTGAATGTAACGCAGGCCAAGACAGGTACGGTACAACGCCAGCTCGTTTATACACCGTAAACTGAGCTCACGCTTGGAGAGTTTATCCCCGTGGGGTGTTCGGAACCTTGGTAGGGATCCCAGCTAATGATTGCTATATCATCTATAATGTCGACTCGGAGGTCATGACCGTTTCGTTGACGTTCGGTTCCCCAGGAACAATTGCCTGCTTCTACAAGGCTTGCGATCTAAGTTACATATGTTTCAAAGCGAGGCGACTCACGCAGCGATTCCACCCATAGTTGGTACTGTAAGCACCTGACGCTGGCTACTAAGTTAAAGGGGATTCTCAACAGTCCCGGACATAACCGAGTGCCTTCCTGTGCTTATACTGTAATCGGTGCCTCTCATGACATAAATGGGGTACGGAATTGACCTGGTGGGACTAGTTCATGTGAGGTTGTTCCGCCAGTGGTTGTCATGACGGATATCGAATCATTACGAGACAGTGGACCAAGGAGGGCCATCGATTGCGACTTTGAGTTACAACCTCTTCCGGCGTCGATTTGCATAGCTCTTTCTCAACTCCAAGCAAGCATATAGGAATGAGAATCTGTGGACACGTTAAGCTTGTAACTTTAGGGTTTCTTCGTCCAACGATTTATGATATCTTCCAACTCGACGATCAAATTTCACAGGCATACTAGGTGGAGGACGGTGACCCCGCGTTTCAGGAACAGACCACATTATGGACGAAGAGGCGGTGTTCTTTTTTTATCCCTTCTTGTGGTTCTCCCATTGAGCAGCTCTCAGGCTGTCCTGGAAGTGGCCTGATGCACGAAATGAAGTTTGGTATCCCAATTAAAGTATTAAACAGAAACAAGATCCAAAGGGATTTTAAATAAATACAGTGTTTGGGCACTCCTTGACGCAGCAAGCATTATCACTCTCAAATCTTGCATGTTCACTTAGCTTTACTAATAAAAGTTGATCAACGTTGATCTGTTATGTCTACTCTATATATTCAAAAAATCTCAAAATTTTAAAACAAGTTGTTCAGGCATACTGGTCTTTTTGATTTTATTACCAACTTTTCAACTGCTCATGTACAGACTTTCTGATAGATGGTGGTTCTAAAACTTAGGCATGAAGGGCACTGATATTGACAACAATTTGACTACAAAAATGAGTTAATCAGGCAATAATTGTCATGAAAAATCAGACAAAAAGGATGGCCTTGATGAGCGTGACACCATGTGAGGCTGATCTCATCAAGTGGTGATCAAGCTCACACATTACGTCAATCTGCACCACCATCTGGGCTCACGCTGCTCGCGCTCGTGAGAATGGCGCTGATTAGTGGCGTGGGAACTTAGATAATGGCTGTCACGGACTATGTCAAGGACCGAATTTTGTGACAAATGGACCCTCTTCACAAATCAAAGTCATTCATCATATTCAACACCTTAGATTGGCCTGAAAATTGTGGATACAGGCTTTAGATACCACTCCATCCTACCAACTCAGAATTGCCTGATATTTAGCATGGGGACAACACACCCCAATTTTCAATCTACTGTGTCAATAAAGGAGTGCCCAAACACTGTACTGTCTTTGCCAATCTCGGTATAGTATCATGCTGATGGCTGTGCATTTCATGAGGCACGACGTCTGACTCGGGGACAGCGCTCTGCCAGTGGTACAAGCACCGTCACTTACAGTAACCCTGCCCGGACAGTTTCAGACCCCCAGATCCGTTTTCGAAAAGCTGTGATTTGCATGGCCCCGCTGGGCCCGTAAATTTTGAAGTCGGTTTGGATCCCAGATTTCATAGAAGAAAAGGCACATGTTCGGTTGTAATACCCTACTTGCAACACTAACTACGCAACGCTCTTGCGAAGCTAAAACTCGCTGCGCACAAAATTGATCAATTAGCCTGTAGCAATTGAACCAAGCTTTACAGACTGTTATCTTGGAACTGGGCCGATCGGATTGCTACCCCGCCGCTACGTTCACGCGTGCCCCGGACTGCCCGGCCTTCCCGGCCTTGAGACCACGGACCTTAGTAAGTTACTGTAGATACTTACTGTACATTTTTGTGATTAATACTTGCCCCATTAGCACGCCCCGTGTCCTGTCATTTACAGCGCGCGCGTGGCTGTGTTCTCTCGTTACTAGTCCTGATCGGCCTGATCGGGGCCCTTAAGGCTCCGAGTTAAATGCTGTGTTGCATACAGGAGAAACCACCTCTATCGTACACGTTGCGCGAGTACTGAGTACTGAGTACTGAGCGCTGAGCATTACACAGTGACTTATTGGGCTTCGGGCCCGCGCCCTACCTCGCGCGCCCCTCCCTCTGTCCACAGTCCCACTCGCGGGACTCCTCACTCTCCTTTGGTACGACTTACTAACTTCCCTGGATCTAATCTCAACAATTGCCGAGTGACAGCCATTGCACTGCCGAGTGCGCCCCAGCTGAAGGCATAGCACCTGTCATGTTGAGAACTTGAACGCCCTGACACCGTAACGTAAGGCTGTCCATCTCTACAGTATATAACCCCTCCGCCCTCCACCTGCCCATGTCGATTCAACCAAATGTCCTCAGTCAACCAACCAAAAGACCTTTCCACCGCTAACTTCCTCTCAATATTCGAGGCTGCTTCAAACGAGTACAAAAAACTCACAAAGCATGATCTACAAACGCATCCCTTCGCCGCTGTGCTCGACAAATGTGACTCTCCCGACGCTGTTTTGAATGTATTTCGGACACAATCATGCGCTTTTGATGAATTCTGCAAGGGAGACGACAGATTGATGAAGTTCTTGGGTCCTACGGTGCACATCCTATTTACATTTTCGGCAACGCTTGGCGAAGGCATCGCACTCGTGAGCGTTCAACCATCTATGTATTCTCTACTACTATGTCTCAACGTCACGGTGTTTGTCTCAGCCATTTCCGCCCGCGAAAATAATATTTTCCGGTATTGGTGTTCTCCTAGGGGTACGTTCCTTTCCAACTTGCTCGATCTACTTCTGTGTAACGTTTAAGTCAGGTGGCAAAGGACGTCGTTGCAAGCCACGGCACGCTTGTCACCTTGTTCGAGCGTATTCAAATGTTCCTTCAACGTCTCAGCATCTACACGGAGATCCCACTCACGTTGGCAATGACTGGACTACTTGGGAAGATTATGGGACAGGTGCTTTCAATTCTTGCCCTTTCCACGAAAGAAATGACTGTGAAGAGAATAAGTGAGCGCACTTATTTCAATTTGGCTGCGTGCGTCTCTGTTGGCTAACTATGGAACAGAGAAGTTTTTAACAAGGCTTGCGGGAAGGACGGATGTTCAAGATGCGCTTAAACGATTGGACATGCTCACAACAGAAGAGCTTCAAATGGTGGTGGCAACAACCTTGGTCAACATTCACGCTGTGGAAGGCGACGTGAAGGTCGTTGGGGATACTGTGAAAGCAATCAAAGACGGTGCGCAATCCTCTCTTAAATTGTTCAAGTGCGTCTCGACCAATTTTCTACATCTCAGGAATGGACGAACAAAGACGTCAGTAGTCTCTATACTCTGCCATCCACTACTGTTAAAACTGAATCACTCCCACAGGTATCCAGTCTCGAGAGAAACTTCACACATGGCTTTCTCCTCCTGATCCATCTGTAAATCACAACATTGCATATGATCTTCAACACGAAGGAACCGCGAGCTGGTTTCTCCAAGGCAATGGATTCAAAGAATGGAAATCAAATGGGCGGTTGTTGTGGATCCGCGGCAACCGTACGCTTCTCCTTCCTTCTGCAGCGTCATGATCATTGATGACTTTCGTTGGCTTTTCAGCGGGTTCCGGAAAAAGCATACTCTGGTACACAGTTACTCTCCTCCTCCAGTCAGATGAATTAATAGTCTTAATTAGTTCCGCCATCATCGAGGACATTACGGGCATGCAAAATGCGGGGTCAGCCATGATGGCGTACTATTATTTCGACTTCAAGGATCTTGGAAAGCGGGACATCCGCGGCCTACTTTCATCTCTCCTCATCCAACTCTGTGATCGCTCTGACCGTTTTTGGCAAGTCCTTTCTAACTTATATACGACTTGCCAAGGTGGGAGGAGACAGGCCAGCGAAGCCGCGCTCACACATTGTCTGCATGACATTGTCGAGCTCGCAGGAAATGAGCCAATTTACATTATCATGGACGCACTGGATGAGTGCCCTAATAGCACAGGAACGCCATCTCCACGCGAAAAGGTCCTTAAGGTTTTGAACGATCTTGTGCAGTCAAAATGTTCGAATCTACGTTTATGTGTGACCAGTCGACCAGAGCAAGACATACAAGCCATTCTCAACTCTCTCACATCCGGTTCTCGTTGCGTATCCCTCCACCAGGAACGTGGACAAAGGGAGGACATCACGAACTACATCTGCTCTTTCGTTCACAATGACCAACAAATGCGGAGATGGAGAGAGTGTGATAAGGAGCTTGTTATCACTACACTCACGGAACGAGCTGAGGGAATGTGCGTCACCTGCTTTACGTTGCCCGTTCATTGTGGCTCACATTTTCGCACAGGTTTCGCTGGGTGTTCTGTCAGTTGGACACCTTGCGTCGATGTGTCCCATCGAGCATTGCCAAGGCCTTGAATGAACTGCCAATAACTCTGGATGATACTTATACGCGGGTTTTGGAATGCATCCCTAAAGAGAAATGGGAACATGCACATCGACTATTCCAGTGTTTGGTTGCAGCTATCCGACCTCTCCGAGTTGAAGAACTTGCCGAGGTATTCGCGATCCAGTTTTACTCAAAGGCGGGCCCGAATCTGGTGGAGGACTGGCGACCACTGGATGCTGAAGATGCAGTTCTTTCAGCCTGCTCGAGCTTAATCA
Organism: Lactifluus piperatus; assembly: GCA_003315875.1. NCBI lineage: Eukaryota > Fungi > Basidiomycota > Agaricomycetes > Russulales > Russulaceae > Lactifluus > Lactifluus piperatus. The sequence continues at coordinate 7,595 of QFDX01002008.1, forward strand.
ACATCGTCAATGTCGAGGATTTCAAGATTGTTCAGTTCTCACACTTTTCTGTGAGAGAATTCTTGACTTCTGATCGACTTGGGACCTGGAATGTTGGGACCATATCGCATTATCATATACTGGTTGAGCCTGCACATGGGATTCTCGCACGCGCCTGTCTGACTGTGTTGCTACAGTTAGACGAGAAGGCGGATAAAAAACGACTCGGAACGTTTCCTCTTGCGTCTTATGCTGCTCAGCACTGGGTGAATCACGCCAAGCTTGGGCACGTGACACCGGAAATTGAAGATGCCATCATACGACTATTTGACCCAAAGAAGTCACATCTTTCCGCTTGGATTTGGATACGCGACGTGCGGATCAGGCGTGACAGGACTATAGACGAACTCGAAGAACACCCTCGGCTGCTTAGTGCAGCGGCGTTGCATTTTGCAGCCTGTTGTGGGTTCAGTTGGCTAGTGAAACATCTTATCATTACAGATGCAGAAGACATAAATGCCAAATTCGAAAACATCTCTCCGTTAGGCGCGGCGTACTTGGGACGCCGTGCCGCTGCAATGGGGTGGTTTGCTGAAGGTGCCGAGGTGCAAAAGGACATCGACGACCGATCACGGATGGCACGTCACGGACATCTGGATGTTATGCGTGTATTGCTGGAGCACGGAACAGACGTAGACGCGCAGGGCGCTTTTGACGACTCTGTACTGCATTGGGCAGCATACCACGGTGACGTAGAAGTTTTACGGCTGCTCCTTCAGTACAACGCCAATACCAATGCCAGAGGAGGCAGAATCTGGACGCGATTGCATCAAGGATCATGGAATGGAGATATTAAAGCCGCCGAGCTCCTCCCGGAGTACGGAGCTGATGCAAATGCACGATTCCACCGCCACGATGCGATTCAAGATGGCTGGACTCCATTCAAATTGGCAACAGTGAATGGCCATCATGACGTTGCCCGACTGTTGTTGGAGCATGGTGCGGAGGGTGAATAGGAGGACGCGTGTCGGACATCTCTACGGATCTATCAGAGTAATTTATGTGATCGACTGTTCTATATTTTGCTCTAAGTGCACTTAGTTTTCCTCACAATTACAAGGCAAAAGGCACTCCGATTTTAATCTACATCTTGTCATGGGTCATGCACAGCGATAGTGCCAACTACCTGTTGAGATACGAGGTATATTGGCACGGCGTGCGATGCGCGCGTGCAAGTGTGGTGCAAACCCAGCTTCGGGAGTTTCCTCTTGCGTTTTATGCTGCTAAGTTCTAAGATTGACGAATGCACAGGCGGGTACTAGTACTAGTAAAGGCTGATGCACAAGATACAGAACATGTGTAGTGATACATGTGTTGTTGGTGAATACATTAATATGTTGCTGCCCGCGCTCGGGATATGGCCCCCTTATACTAGTATGGGTGTCCAGTCTTATAGTTATAGACGCTATAAGTCAATATAATGATTCATATCCAAATTTAGAGCTTTACAACATGGCGGCTATGAAGTCGCTATGTGGAGCTACCTTTAAAGTTACTATGTGTCGCCAAGTGTGCTACTGAAATGGCTGACCACCATAAACTCGCTATGAAGCTTATGAGACACTATATCGTCTATGAAATTCCTCACGTGCTATGACCCAAAATCTGGGTTTGCTAGTGAAAGGCAGGGTTGGACGAATCGGCAGGGGCATCCCGGAATCCTAAGCTCATGGCAGCGCCGCCAACGCCGGGAATGCTGTTAATTATGTCCTCCCCGATACTGATCAGATGGCTGAAGAAGTTGCGTGCTTGCAGCACGTCGTGCTCCCGAGAATTGAGGAGGGTGCGTATGAAGTTGCGAGTATGCAGCATGTCGTCTGGGCCGGGCTCCCGAGCGTTGAGGAGAGATATGAGCTGGTTTAGGGGATCCAGTTCCCTAGTCGTATGGTCGTCATCAGCATCGCCATTCCCGCGGGTCACAAGGTCGAGAATATCGCGCGCAAGCAACTCAGCGGCGGAGCCTACATCGCGTTTGGCGTGAGTGAAATGCAGCGCATGAGCAAACCATTCAAGGTCAATTTTGTTTGGAGATAGTTAAAAAAACGCACTGGCAGCAGCACGCGTCTGCAGCTCATCATGGTCATCGCGGGTATTCGGGTTGGTCGTCCTGAGGAAGTCAGCTAAAAATTATTGCATCCCAATAACTTATGTTGACTCACTTGTTCGTGTTCGTGTTCGCGTACTTCTCAACTGACAAGTTCAAAGCTTTTAGCAATTTCATGTCGTCCGCATCGAGGGTCACGGTCGTAGGCGTGGTATCACGAGAGTGCTGGGAAGAGGGGTCACCGCGTGCGGCAAGTCCGGTAATTTCCTGAGAACTGAAGTCGCGAGTGCTATGTAGGTGTTGACTGGGTGCATCAAAAAGCGTCGGGAAAGGAAACAACTTACGAGAGGGGAGCAGAGAAGGCGGGGAGTGCGGTAGCAGCCCCGAGGACAAGAACGGCAATATAGGATACAAACATTGTGGTGGAGTTGTAAACGATTGTTGGAAGTACAGGCGAGGATAAGAGGATCGTAAGAGACACTAATTGGATACGGCTTGCGCAAGAGAAAGTCAGGCTGCAATGGGTCAGTGCGCCAACACTGGAGGGGAGAAGTCAGAGCCACTCACCAACCAGTGCCGGGATAGAGAGTAGAGAATACGAAAAGTGAGCAAGAGCTAAGGGATCAGAGCTCGCTACAAGCCCAGCCTTAAATAGATTACTGGGCTGCAGAGTGAGGTCAAAGTTCACTAGCAGAAACACGAGATGCTCAAACTCCGCGGACGTAATGAGCCCCACGATCCGTGCGTTTTGAAACCTAATAAGCTATATCCAGGAGATAAAAATAGAAGGCAATGCGATCTGATAGTACCCGTAGCTCACAAGAGACACCAGACCCAGACGTCATCATCACGTTCCCTGATTATGATCCGATTTGTGTTTGAGCCCGAGGACTAAGATAGAGCTTCTCATATGCGAATGAACTTGAAACTGAACCCAATGTCCATGATAACGCCAATGTGTATGACACTATGAGATATACGGAGCCACCAAAAGCACAGTAGGGTAGGGGCATGTACCGAGTCAGGCCTTGGCTTGTGAGTCGAATCGTACATAGTGTATCGATTAGCTGACGTATGAAGCGTCCCAGGAGAGATGACCGTCCATGCTGATGGCAGAACGAACGAAATGCCGCAAGAATAAGAATAAATTGTTCGTCGAAAACATCGCACGCACGTTTCGTCGTCCCTTTGAATGCACAAAAATAGCCACAGTGCTCCACAACCACTAATTAATCCCGAGGCGGGAGGGAGGTCACGTTGTTGACGCTCTCAAACTGGAGAGGGCACATGTTGCTGCCCCAGGCCACTGTCAACCACGTGCTATTGGCTGCATCACGAAATGAGCATGACGAGTAGTAGTAGTACGTCATTGCATCACCGTCAATCAATTCGCGAAATTACCGAGATCGTCGGCTGGGGACACTTCGTCGCTAGTGTTCCGGCAAGTCTGCCTGCCTTACTATACCGCGGACTCGGATATCCATCATCTATCTTGATGCTCGGCCAGTAATTCCCTGGTACGCACAAGTACAAGGCCCTTCAGTTTTCAGCCACCCCGGGTCGGTCTGAGATGACCTTTTCATATGGCTGTAGGGGAGACATGATGGGGGCAGCCCATATCCCGCGCAATTCTCCTATATGAGGAGCGGAGCTTAGGATCCGCTCAATAATCACTTTACCTCTGTCCCCCACATCTCCGTGATCGATGATCGATGATCGAGCAGCTGCAAAATGAAGGATCAGAAACGACCAAGCCAACTTTGATGTCCGGGTTACATTCCGCGGCAGCCATTATACTATTAACAGTTAATGTCTCGCACGGCGCCCAAAACCCTATCTCTCCTACGTCTACGGGTATCCATATACGCCACAGAACGTTGTATACGTTGTATACAATCAATGCCAGTAAAACCACCAACACAGCACCGACGGGCCTTGCAAAGTCGCCCCAAAAGTCGTTCGAGTGTTCTCCGCCTACAGGCGGGTCGAACCGAACTGTTACCTGATACATATATATATACCTGTGTGTTCCCCGTGGGCTCACCTGTTTGCATCGCAGGCAAGATGAAGAGTGTCGTATGTGTACATGTCCCCCTCCCCGAGTCCCTCCACGATGAACTTGCGACCCTGCGCCAGCTGCGCAGGCACGAAAATTTCTGTCTCACGCGTGAGGAGTTGTGGATGCCCTGTAAGCGGTGGCGTATTCGCGTTCGGTCCGCCTATATGCTGTTGTTGCTGCTGTCGGTTTGTCGAGCCCTCGTCGCCTGACCCTGAGTTAGGGCTCGAGAGTGGTACCGCCCACGCATACGTAAATGCGCCGGTAGCCGGCTCATACTCGAATTTCAACGGCACACTGTCTTGGCTGCGTATGGTCGTACGACGGCATCCAGGATGTGCCCACCCAGGTCGAGCTCTTTTGCGTCCTGAGGGGATGGGAGCGCCAGTCTGGGGGCGCTAAACCACGAAAAGTTCTCGCCATTCCAATCGTTGCAGCGGGTATCGTCATTGTTTGGTTGTAGTTCCATAGGCTGCAAAATTATGATAAAAAGGCTACGTCCACCGTTTAAGCCAAGTAAGGACATACGTGAAACCAACCTTGGCCCGCTCGAGTGATCATGCGTCCATCATGCGCCACTGCCACGTCCAATCGTCGGTCTTAAACGCTGTGCGTCCATTCATGTCCATCGGCACGCCACACTCTCCAAGCACGGGACGCTCGCCAAGAGAGCGGTAACCGGCTTCCACGAGGTGCGAATCTGCGTGGCGAAATTGTCACGTGCACCTCATGGCCCCAGTGGAAAGTCTTGAGTAGGTCCACGCCCTAACAGTGACACGTTAGCACAATGCCACAACACACATCAGGGCAACGCACACGTTCGAGGGCCTGAACATTTACGGAAAGGTTGCCGTGTGCCTTATTGAAGAGCACGCGGAGGTCGTGCCTGATATGCTCTCCCATGAGTTCGGGAAAGTAGAGGGAAGAGAAAAGGGACTGACCAATGAGGCGCAAACACCATGTTTGGAGGCTGATGTTCCTGTGTCCACGATGGCGGACAGAGCTGGTTCGATAGCGAGTAAGCTGTGAAAGGCAAGTGCAAAGTGCAAAGATCATCGCTTCACCTCATTGGATATTGGCTCCGCGAAGAATAGTTTCTCATGACCACGCTCATTCGGTACGGCCCTGCGGACACGCTCTGTCCATCTCTTCCAAAAGGGGTAATAGCAATCCGTATACCAATCAACCTGTGCCATCGTCAGCGCCATCCTTCCTAGCCAGCCGCCCGAGACATGGAAAAATAAGGCTACCTTGCGGCCAGTAGCAGAGTCGTTCACAAAGTAGTCCTCTCGAAGCACGGCTGCAGAGCCCTTCGTGCTGTCCCACTCTCACACGCCATGCATCTCCCATAGGTCCTGACCACCGGTCGGGTCATTCTCGGGCCAGGCTTTGCGACCCTGTGGGTTGAGCAGGGTTTTGGCCGGTGTGTTTCGTGGGCATCGAGACCGCGTCCAGCGATTCACATGGGTCGGATGGCCCGCGCCGAGGAGGAAAGATTGCAAGGCGGAGGCTGATCTCGTGCCCACTTGGTCAGAAAGGCCGCAAATTCACAAAAGCTGCAAGGTGAGGTGTACGCACGGATGTCACCCAAGTGTAGGTCCGTATTGTAGTCCAATCCGTGTAGCGAAGGAAGGTCAATATACCCGCGATGCGGTTCATTCATCATCTGAAAGAAATCATCCGTTGACATGTGTGAGGAGCAGAAGTCAGATTAAGGAAAGGCGAGAAGGGCTCACGCTGTCAAGGTCGCCGACGGCGCGCACGACAACCTCCCACATGTCCAAAAACGCGTCCTGCAAGAAACGCTGAATCGGAACGCCGTCGCGCACACGGAGCTTTGGGGAGAACGTGTCACTAGCCTAGAAACACGTCCTGCACAAACTACTATCAACGAGAGTCACTCGAAGATGACGTGGAAATGGATACGCACGCCATGGTCGCGGCTGCGAGCTTCTGGTACCCGCACGGCCACAGACCCCGCATGGCCTCCGTGTATCCTCCACCGCACACGCGGCGCAACCACGCGGCACCGCACTCCTCGAGCGCATACAGGTCAAAGCCTACATGCTCGAGCGTCCAGGCGGGAGCGCCGGACCCACCGGAGTAGCGCAACGAAACGTCTTGGTGTAGCGCAACAAGGACCCTGTATGGATGCGTTGCGTGTCAGCCGGACACAGGCAGGGAGATAGCTGGCAGAGTACAACGTACGGGCCCGCGTGCTCGACAGCACTAATGAGGATATAATGGTGTGGATATGAGAAGAGAGCGAGTGCACGAAGAATGAACGACCAACCGAACGTAAGACCCCAGCGACGGAGTCGGGCAAGATGTTGGGGAGCCTCATCAAGCGGGAATGGGCGTCCGACAAAAGTAACTGTCTCTGCACCTTTTGGAAACGTTGCGTGGTTGTCGTTAATGAGACTGGGAAGACGGAGCAATGTGAGACAGGCGGGGCGGCGAGATTTGTTCCACGGGGGACGCACGTCTTGCAGTTCCCCGGGAGATTCACCCACGAAGGTTGCTCACGCGACCATACGCGTCAAGGGAATGCCGAGTGCGTATTCTACCAGTTGTGCCTCGGGACCGATCATGGGCGTAGGAAGGGATAGATCCTACAAGGTACGTAGAGTCGGCGGAAGGATGGTGTACTGGCTGAAGAGGGTTTTGTTATCAGAGAGGAAAGGGTTGTGAAGGATAACAAGGAACCTCAAGCGCGTTCCAACCGAAGATGAATTAGAACCTATGGAAGAGGTCGGCGTTGAAATGCTCGATGGAAATGTTGCATCCGAAGTTACTGTGGGAGGGCGTGATGGTGGGTACGAGAACAAAAGATGAGTCGATCGTCGGGTTGGGTGGGCTCTGCCATTTGGTGAATGTCTAGCACGATGAGAGCGCGAAGATGCTGCGGAGTAAGAGTAAGAGGCGGTGTAGTAGTCTAATGATTGATTTGGGACTTATTCATTTCGCAGCCGACTCGGAGTTGCCCTTACTGATTGTACCGCAAGTGACAGCATGCGCGCTCTATAGTCGAGCTCTAAGATCTAAGGCCTAACGTTTGCTCGATTCCATGCTCTCTAGGACATCGATATACACACAAGACATCAAGCCGATGATCGCTATTTCTGCCCTCTGCTTGGGTGATGGTCAGAGCATCGTTGTGTGACGTCCTTATCCCACCCGACCTCGACATCCCAGTCATACCATTCTTCGATCATTGGTCAAGGGCCGGCGAGATCACAGCAACTCCTCCCGGCTAGACTTCCCTACCAAAATATGGGCAAACGTGGGTGACATCCGTGCTCTTCTGAACCGTGCAATCCCGGATTGCATCTGTTATCCGCGGGAGAAAGACCGTCACACCCGTAAATTTAAGACCTCGCTCACGAACTTCTGCTGTTTTATTAGGTTTAGTCATGCAGCTCTTAGAATACCGCAATGTGTACTATAGTTGGATTAGCGAGTCCATCAAGTAGATATTTGTACCAACCACCAGTATGCTACGGCCAGATTGTTTAGAGTGAATGACTTGATCTGTTGTAATTCCTTTCTATACTGGCCAAGCAGAGAGAGGTGATCAATTTGCGATGAGTGGTACAGAACGCCGAAGACCAAGAAAAATAGAGCGACTCGGCAATTCGTACTGTGGCATCCGGTGAGTATGCTATCACCGATACTGATAAGAAGCGAGGGAAAAAAGTCAAATGGACCACCACACAATCTGCAGCAAACGTTTTTGATCAAAATATGGATCCGCTTCTTGAATGGATACTAGGCAACACCTTTTGCGGAGCGACCTTCAGCTCTGGTCGTTAATTGCTCTCTGATGACGGCGGCGAACGTCCGTGGGTATTACTGACGCACGATGAATGGGTGGCGGTGTGGCGCCAAGCCGCACCCGTGGCGTTGCGCGGGGATTCATGGTGGAAGCCGCCGTCGTGAAGATCCCTTGCAGTTCAGCGGCGAGGATATGACCTACTCAAGGCCATGGTCATCCTGCCGCGGTTGACGGGGCACGGGGCAGAAGAACGGTTTGGCGAGCAACTCGTTGATTTAAGGGGGGAATCTGTAGCTTGCGCAGTGGGTGAGTCAGAACAAAGGACGGAACTTGGCGGGTTTCACTGGGCTTGGCGGCTAATCCCAACTAAGTTACCACCCACCCGACGTTCAACAAGATGGCACCAAGTGGCCCTCCAACTGAAAACGAGATATGGAATATCGCTCGTCGCACAACCAACATAATCGAAGCCAACATTACACCAAACGTCTGCCTGTTTGGCAGTGCGGCCTCCTCTCTCTGGGCGGATATCGGTCGTGTCCCCAACGTGTGTGCCACCACTAGTGGTCCGGTCTACCCTGCGACTGATTCACACAGGATATCGATGTTGTCGTTTCGGAATGCAGATATGACAAATTTGACGCGGAAGAGATAAAAGAAACGATCGTAAATGCGGATGATCGCTACTTCCTCATGCCATCTCGAAAACGCGGAGCAACGCATCAAGTACTCTATTGCCGCCTTCCCGGGTGGGTGAAAGAGAGGCGTCACGTAAAAGTGGATATCCTCGTCCCGCCCACTCTTGGGATCCCCGAAATCCATGAAATCGAGACGGTCCTTATCAATGCCATCCCCGTCATGCCGATCTTTGAGCTCCTGATCATGAAGACACAGGGTTGGTCGGACCACCGCGACTCGCCTCGCGCAGACATGCGCCTCAAGGAAAGTGACGACGCATCCGACGTATTCGCTCTGCTGGAGCGCGCCGCGACAGAAGGCGTCTCATACATCGACGCGGCATACATGTATGGTGATGGAGAATTCATAGATCGTGCGTTCGACCTCGCTACCAAGTTCGTAAGCGTCAACGGTAGACGTCGTCTATGGAAAGTCCTCGGGTTCCCCCTTTGACCCAAAGTGTGTGCACACGATACAACATGTGAGACTGTATCGCCACGGTTGCGTTCCGTGAGGTACTATATGCTGTATCGTGAATCTCTCGCGTTCTTCTCTACTAATAGGCACATTAGACTATGTAGGGCTGTCACCAGTATCTTGTCTTGCTACAAATGGATGTTAGTTATCGATAGCCCGATACTGATCAAAGCGTAGGCACGCTGATAAGGTTCGATGTATGCTAAAGCTCCGGACATGCTGGCATAAGGAAGGCTTGGATGTCATATGGATTATTCTGGAATGAGTAGAGTTGACTCTTAAGTTGCCGGCCAAGAGATACCCGCAACGCAACACCGCAGCACCGTTTAACGTTTAGCTCTATCGGACCCTGAGGTCATCCGAGTCAGAGACACGTGCTGCTGTCTATCTCTGTCCAAACCCCTCCGCCCTCCCATAACAATTCAACGAGATGTCCTCAGTCAATCCACCAACAGATCTTTCCACCAACTTCCTCTCAATATTCGAGGCTGCTTCAAACGAGTATAAAAGACTCACAAAGCATGATCTACAAACGCATCCCTTCGCCTCAGTGCTCTACAACTGCGATTCTCCCGACGCTGTTTTGAATGTTTTTCGTACACAATCATGCGCTTTTGATGAATTCTGCAAGGGAGACGACAGATTGATGAGGTTCTTGGGTCCTACGGTGCACATCCTATTTACATTTTCGGCAACGCTTGGCGAAGGCATATCACTTGTAAACGTTTAACCGTCTGTCTCTATCATTATGCCTCAATGTGTTTGTCTCAGCCATTTCCACCCGCAAAAACAATATTTACCGGTATTGGTGTTCTCCTAGGGGTATGTCCCTTTCCAACTTGCTCGACCTACTTCTGTGTAACGTTTATGTCAGGTGGCAAAGGACGTCGTCACAAGCCACGCCACGCTTGTCATCTTGTTCGAGCGTATTCAAATGTTCCTTCAACGTCTCAGCATCTACACGGAGATCCCACTGACGTTGGCAATGACTGAATTACTTGGGAAGATTATGTGCCAGGTCCTCTCAATTCTTGCCCTTTCTACTAAGGAAATGACTGAGAGCAGAATGAGTGAGCACAATTGGCTGAATTTCTCTCTAATTGCTAACTATGGGGCAGAGAAGTTTTTGAAAAGGCTTGTAGGAAGGACGGATGTTCAAGATGCGCTTGAACGATTGGACATGCTCACAAAAGAAGAATGTGTAATGACGGTGACAAGAACCTTGGCGATCACTCACGTTGTGGAAGGCGATGTGAAAGCAATCAAAGAAGGTGCGCAAACATATGTTAACTTGTTCAAGTGCGTGTCGACCAATTTTTTACATCTCAGGAATCGACGAACAAAGACGTCAGTAGTCTCTATACTCTGCCATCCTCTCCTGTCAGAGCTGAATTATCCCCGCAGGTATCCAGTCTCGAGAGAAACTTCACACGTGGCTTTCTCCTCCTGATCCATCTGTAAATCATAACATTGCATATGATCTTCAACACGAAGGAACCGCGAGCTGGTTTCTCCAAGGCGATGGTTTCAAAGAATGGAAGGCAAATGGATCCCTCTTGTGGATCCGTGGCAATCGTACGCTTCTCCTTCCTTCTGTGGCGTTATGACCATTGATGGCTTTCGTTGGCTCTTTAGCGGGTTCTGGAAAGAGCATACTCTGGTACGCGGTTAATCACCTCCTCCAGTCAGATGATTTAATAGTCTCATTCAGTTCCGCCATCATCGAGGACATTATGGGCATGAATGCCGGGTCAGCCATAATGGCGTACTATTATTTCGACTTCAAGGATATTGGAAAGCGGGACATCCGCGGCCTACTTTCATCTCTCCTCATCCAACTCTGTGATCGCTCTGACCGTTGTTGGGAAGTCCTTTCCAAATTCTATACGACTTGCCATGATGGGAGGACACAGCCCAGCGAAGCCGCGCTCGCACATTGTCTGCATGACATGGTCGAGCTCGCAGGAAATGAGCCAATTTACATTATCATGGACGCACTGGATGAGTGCCCTAATAGCACAGGAACGCCATCTCCGCGCGAAAAGGTCCTTAAGGTTTTGAACGATCTTGTGCGATCAAAATGTTCGAATCTACGTTTATGTGTAACGAGTCGACCAGAGCAAGACATACAAGACATTCTCAACACTCTCACATCCGGTTCTCGTTGCGTATCCCTCCACCAGGAACGTGGACAAAGAGAGGACATCATGAACTACATCTACTCATTTGCTCACAACGACCAACAAATGCGGAGATGGAGAGAAAGCGATAAGGAGCTTGTTATCAGTACACTCACGGAACGAGCGGAGGGAATGTGTGTCACCTGCTTTACGCTGCATGTTGATTGTGACTCACGTTATTGCACAGGTTTCGCTGGGTGTTCTGTCAGTTGGACACCCTGCGTCGGTGTATCCCATCGAGCATTGCCAAGGCCTTGAATGAACTACCATCAACTCTGGATGATACTTATACGCGAGCTTTGGAATGCATCCCTAAAGAGAAATGGCAATATGCACATCGACTATTCCAGTGCTTAATTGCAGCTATCCGACCTCTCCGAGTTGAAGAACTCGCGGAGATATTCGCGATCCAGTTTTACTCAAAGGCAGGCCCGAATCTGGTGGAGGACTGGCGACCACTGGATGCTGAAGATGCAGTTCTTTCAGCCTGCTCGAGCTTAATCAGCATCGTCAATGTCGAGGATTCCAAGATTGTTCAGTTTTCACACTTCTCGGCGAAAGAATTCTTGACATCTGATCGGCTTGGGACCTGGAATGTTGGGACCATATCGCGGTATCATATACTGGTTGAGCCTGCACATGGGATTCTCGCACGCGCCTGCCTGACTGTGTTACTGCAATTAGATGAGAAAACGGATAAAAAGCAACTCGGAACGTTTCCGCTTGCGTTTTATGCTGCTCAGCACTGGATGAATCACGCCAGGCTTGGGGACGTGACACCAGAAATCGAAGATGCCATTATACGTCTATTTGACCCAAAGGAGTCGCATCTTTCCGCATGGATTTGGATACACGACGTGCAGACCAGGCTCCACCGGACCATAGGCGATCTCGAAGAACACCCTCGGCTGCTTAGTGGAGCGGCGTTGTATTTTGCAGCCTACTGTGGATTCGCTTGGCTAGCAGAACATTTTATCATTACGCATGCAGCCGACATAAATGCCAGGTGGGATTACTTGTATTCGACTCCGTTACACGGGGCGTACTGGGGTCACCATGCTGCTGTAGTGGAGTTGTATGCTGAAGGTGCTGAGGTGCAAGGGGACATCGAAGACCGGATAGCGCGTCATGAGGTACATCTGGATGTTATGCGTGTATTGCTAGAGCACGGAGCAGACGTAGACGCGCAGAACAGTTGTGGGGACAGTGTATCGCATTGGGCGGCATTCTACGGTGACGTAGAAGTTTTACGGGTGCTCCTCCGGTACAACGCCAATCCCAATGCCAGAGGACACGGAACTTGGACGCCATTGCATCATGTATCACAGAACGGAGATATCAAGGCTGCCCAGCTCCTCCTGGAGTACGGAGCTGATGTTAATGCACGAATCCACCTCTCCAATCCGACGTTCGCTGGCTGGACTCCGTTTAAATTGGCAAAAAAGGATGGCCATCATGACGTTGCCCAACTGTTGTTGGAGCATGGTGCTGAGGGTGAATGGGAGGACTCCAGCGAGTCGGACATCTCTACGGATTTATCAGAGTAATTTTAGTTTTTAGTCTATATTTTGCTACAAGTACATTCATTTTTCCTCACGAGGAAAAAAGTACACCGATTGTAATCCACATCCGAGTCTTGTCATGGTCATGCGTAGCTATAGCGCCAACTGCACATATCACTTGATGATGAAGCGTCATATTTCACACCCGGATCATCAATCAGCCCTGAATTCAACAGTGCCTTATTCGGACTCGAAACTAGGTGGAGGACGGTGGCCCCGCGTTTTAGGAACAGAATTCGTCCCAGATTTTGGGAAAACATCTTGGGTAGCCTTATAATATACTTAAAATTAAAATTATAACAGATACGTCCCATTTATGGGCCGTTATAAGTACCTTGTATTTACGTTAAATTCAAAGCAAAAAGAAAACCGCTAAGGCTTATTCAAATCTGGTATTTTTTTATATGGGGTAGAGGAGAGATCACGTAGCGCGTCACACGAAAGAGGAGAGGAGAGAAGGTCATTTGTTGGATACTGGTTGAGGGTGTTCACCTCGGCCTTTTATCTACAAGACAGAGTACCTAGTTTTGTACACCTCCTTGCCAACACATCGCCTCTGCAAGACACGGCGTGCGAGCGCGCTCCTGGCGTCTCCCGGACGTGGCCTTCTTCATCGGCCGGAATCCATCATTAGAATGTCTATTTGGTGAATTGTGGAGGAGTTAACAGATGGGCTTGGTCGACCCTTGGTGCTTACATAAACCGCGTGCTGGTTCCTGATGACCACTCAGTACCGTACTGTATCTAAGTTACCAGACCAGAACACGACCAATCCGACGAAAAAACAAAGGGAGACAAACAACACGACCGAACCAGAGCCGTATCACATCGTCCTCGCTCCACGGAGGAAATAATGGTGCCACCATCGCCGCGCCACCGACGACGCTTCTCCTTCGCGAATTCGTGCAGTCGGTGCCACTACACATGTCCCTGCCTCTCCCCCCCCGCTCAGGATATGGCCCCATTTTTTTGGGCCGCTCTCGTACGGTATGCGCAGGGTCGTTTGGGACTGCAGGACAATTTTTTTTTTTAATGTGAAAGGTCTCCATCGGATGTGGTTGAGGCTTCGGCTCCGGTCGTTCGGAGTACAATAGCAGTAGCCGTTCATCATATTACGAAGCTCTGCACCCCGTGGGAGGTCCAAGAAGTCGCTAATCGTGTTTGAGGTGCATCCGGCACATTATAAGATCTCTTGATTGTTGTACTGCACGCTTCCTCTGGCTGGGCACGCCTCAGTTTGGAGCACGGAAGACCAATGGGTTACAAATATACATTTCTTACACTGGTTCCCCCTCTCGCTGTGGACTATCATTATAAAGAAAAGTCTATCACCGTGAGGATGATGGTCGCTAATGTATCATAGCTGCTTTGTCCATGTCGCCGTTATTGTTCTCAGGGAGCAACAGAACGCAGAAACCCGCCAACGCAAACACGAAGGCGCTCGCCAACACTGGGAAGCTTGGGTCAATCATGAGTAATATGCCCCCAGCCATG
>QFDX01002012.1:0-16728 GCA_003315875.1 Lactifluus piperatus
TAGTGACATGTAGTATAGCGTCTGTATCAAGGTTTGTTATGGAGGAGTATTTGTACGTTATATTTGGCTCAGAATTTTGTGCAACCATCAAGCGCTTGTTGGTAGTAAGCCGCACGCGATCCGTGAGAATAAATGTCTTGATTGTGGGTGCCACGTTCTGTCTGGTCTTACCATACTTTCACTTTCCATTCAGTCTCAGAGGGTCACTTACCTAGGATGTCGCTCAAGTCACCGGATAGTTTTACGTTCACAGTTGGGAAACTGGGTGCGCATCATGTCGTTGCGCTTCGAAGCTGATCGAATGAACTGCTTCTCACAGATGCTGGCATGGCCGTGTGTCGATCACCTTTTGTACCCCTCTGTCGCTCCTCATTTTGACGCTCTCAATTAGATCCTTCTGGGGGAACGTGCCCATCTCATCGAGTTTCCTTCCCTTCTCCTCCCGCCTGGCGCTACCACTGGCTCAATCGTGAACATTTCCGTTACACAAAACGTGGCCGAGGAACAAAAGAGAGACCACGAGTTCTGGGAGTTGCAGAGCGATATCCTAGAAGAATTTGGTCGCAGAATGCCGAAAGCTCCACAAATTAGTGTCGGTGCATCCGTCTCCCCGTGAAACACAGCGCTGACGCAGCGACGTAGCTTCGTAATGTTACTCAAACTTCTGTAACATTGGAATGGCCGCCACTTGAATTGGCAACAGCTTCCTTGCGATCTCTAGACATATACAGGAATGGCCAACGTCTTGCAGCTATCCCATCGCCTCTCCAGAACACCTCGACAAAGTTGTCAAGCCTTGATATCAACACTGACTATTCATTTCGTCTCATCTTGCGTACGACGGCTGGCACTTTCCAATCAAATCTCATTCGCGTCACAACACACACCATGAGGGACACATCTGGCATATCTGTATGCTTTGGTAATGTCCAAGATCCTGTTCTGCTTGAGAACGCGAAGGTTGCATTACAAGAGATGGGCGCAAAATCCAGCGATAAGATTCAGATTGACACGACCCACTTCGTTTGTACTACACCTGCTGCCACGCCAACGGGCGCGCAAGCTTCTGGCAGTATCCCCAGTGCTCCTGGCGTAGAGTACCAACGAGCACTTCAGCTAAGCATACCCATTGTTCAGCCGCAGTGGATTCTGGCATGTTGTGCCGAGAAGAGGTGACTAACCTTCCTCCGTGGTGAACAATCACATTAATATCATATCCACAGAATGATGCCTATATCGGCATTCTATCTCGGTATTAACCACTCCACTCCAGTGAACCCGACATCTTCCGCCCGCCCACAATCTATGTCACAAACTTCACTTCCCCAGAGCTCTCAAGCAGCAAAAGCGGCGAATCGTGCCTCAATGCCTGCGCCATCTCAGGCGGCTGTGGCTCCGAGCCCTACGTCATCCGCAGATTCCGAATCTCCATCAAAAGCGGCGCGGAGAACTTTCGAACCCACTCCAGAGGAAATTGGGGATGGGAGCGAATCTCATGATCTAGCGTCAGACATGAAGTCTTCGAAGAATAGAGGCCCGCCGCGGACTAGACATGGGACCATGGACCGCGAGTTTAAGTTCCCTTCTGCGTCGGACGTTGTTTCGCCCGTTACAGGAAATAAAGCAGATGCAGGAGCAAGAAACACAACATCCGCAGGTGACGACGGAATCGAGGAAGCCGGGCTGACGGCGGTTAATTTGGTCACGCCATCAAGCGTAGAAGTGCCGCCACCTCCCATTGAGAAGGAACGATCACCAACCAACCATGATGACGCTGATGACGACGTTGGCGAAACCGAGGAAATATCGCTAAATTAAGCGTAAGTATAGGTCTGTTGGTACTGTGAGAAGCAACTGACCGCTGTAACATTTCATTCGGGTGGTTTTTTTTTATCATTCCAGCTATCTAATCCTCTGGTCCTATACTATACTACTAGTAGTTGTCTACCGTGGGGTTCATCGATATATGCCACGTAAAATTTGGTCATGTGGGGATGATGGAAAGCTATCAGTAGTGACGCGAGGCGTTGGTTTAGGCTTCTGTCGCCTATATGTAATGACATCGGCCCGCTTTGCTCCCTGCTATTTCTTCCCGCTAGACCTTGTCGTGCATGCCTCCTTCAGATTTTGCGAACGCTGACATCGATGAGATTGTTGATAAGTTGACCACAGAAGAGGCTGTAAAGATAATTGCGGGCGTTGGATTCTGGCATACGGCTGCTATCGAACGGCTTGGCATCCCAGCCATCAAAGTAAGGCACTTCACCAACTTGACACACTCCCCTCATATACTGTAACACGATACAGGTCAGTGATGGTCCGAATGGTGCGACGTGATACTTCTATTGGCCAGGCCAATCAGCTCACGTGTATCTACTTGAGGTATTCGAGGGGGCCATTTCTTCATGAGTACGCCCGCAAAGTGCCTCCCCGTGAGCTTCAATACAGTTTCCTCGTTCTAAACTTTACGTGAAAAAAGTGTGCTACGGCTCTTGCGGCAACGTGGGACAGCAATCTTATCGAAGAAGTCGGGCTCAAACTGCTCGCTTGTGAGGCGAAACTGAAAGCTGCATCCGTCGTCCTAGCTCCCACTTGCAATATCCAGCGCGTGAGTGAGCGACATATTGCGTCATGAGTTCGCCCATGATTTTGATTATTCTTTCTTGAAAGAATCCGCTTGGTGGTCGCGTAAGCGCGTCTTTTGGCCCCGCGACTCCAACGCTCATTCCATGGCTTTTGATACAGAGCTTCGAGAGCTTCTCAGAGGACCCGCATCTCTCCGGAGTTATCTCTTCGGCATACATCAGAGGGGTGCAGGGTGGGGGAATAGGTGCAACCATCAAGCACTTCGTGTGAGGTCATCCCGGCATGAAGGCCAACCCTTGTGGCTAATCCAGGTTCATCAGAGCAAACGACAAAGAGGATGAGCGCATGGGATATGACAGCGTGTTAAGCCCACGCGCTCTCCGAGAGATTTATTTGATGCCGTTTATGCTGGCGCAGAAACACGCGAAGCCCTGGTCAATCATGACAGCGTAAGCCCTGCGTTAATTTGATGCGCGACATCAGTCCTGATAAGAACTAGCTACAACCGTGTGAATGGTCCTCATGCCTCCGAGAGCGTTTGCCTCTTGCGTGATATTCTCCGAAGGGAATGGAAGTTCGAGGGAATGATCATGAGCGACTGGTAAGATTGAAAAGCCAGGGCAAATTCTCAAACTAAGAATTCCCTAGGTTTGGCACATACAGCCTGGATCACGCGATCAATGCTGGACTAGACCTTGAAATGCCTGGGGCAAATAAATGGCGCACACTCGATCAAGTCATGAGATGTATTACAGCGAATAAGCTCACCGTCCGCACCATCAAAAAGCGCACTAAAAAAGTCCTCGAGCTCGTCCAGAAATGCGCCAAAGGGGCCCCGGAGGTACGCTGCAGCGGCACTGTCTAACTGATTCTGTGACGAACTCACTGCAATAGGTGCTTGACGGTGACGGCGAAGAACACACGCAAGACACTGAAGAAGATAAAGTACTTATGCGTAAAGTGGCCGGAGAGACCCTCGTCTTGTTGAAAAACCAGAATGCCACCTTACCACTCCAAGCTCACAGCCTGAAAAAAATAGCAATAGTTGGAGGAAACGCGAAGGCACTGGTCTACTCTGGAGGAGGTTCTGCTTCTCTGAAGCCGTCATATTTTGTGTCACCATATGATGGAATTGTCAAGGCTCTGCCAAAAAGCGTACAAGTCACGTACAGCGAAGGGGCTCGAGGTCAGTTTAATACGATTCACCTAACACTCGACTACAAGGAGCATACAGCTTCCTTGACGATGCCCTCCATTGACTTTGAAATCACCACTATAACGGGGCAGCGTGGCTGGTTGGGAACATGGCACAGACACGAGAGCGACGACAGCATGACAGTTGTAGAGGAGCCTCTCCTAACCACGGTGGTCAACGAAACGCGCATATTTGTCAATGTCTCAGCTGCCCAGGGCATCACGCACAGGTGGACACTAAGGCTGCGCGGCCAGCTGGTACCTCGTGAGAAAGACACTGTCTTTGAGTTTGGACTTGTAGTGGCAGGAAGGGCAAAGGTCTCCTTGCTAAACATCATCCAGCAGAACTCCTCTAACAACCCACCCATGATTTAGCTCTGGGTAGATGATAACCTTGTCATCGACAACTGGACACGACAACGCCGAGGACAGGAATTCTTTGGGTGTGGCACTCTGGAAGAGAAGGGTACTGTCCAGCTTCTTGCAAATAAGGCGCACAGCATATATGTGGAGTTTTGCAACGTCCGGGGACCTGCAGACGCAGACGAGAATGAGGCAGTGATGGAATCAAGCGCTGGTGTCCGCTTAGGAGGCGCCGAAGTTCAGGATCCAGAAGAGCTCCTCAAAAGTGCCGTTGAACTAGCCAAAGACGCCGATGCCGTTATCGCCGTTGTAGGTTTGAACGGTGACTGGTATGAGTCTGCCGTCAATCACGGCTTCGGGTTTTCTAACGCGTCGAGCATCTCAGGGAGTCCGAAGGGTATGATCGCACGACGCTGGATCTGCCTGGGAGGACAAATGAGCTTATTCGGAGAGTAGCCGAGGTCAATCCTAAGACTGTTGTCGTCACGCAATCGGTAAGACTCACTGAGTCGATGAATAGTCTTTCTTAGTTAATACCTTTTAGGGGTCAGCGATCACCATGCCATGGGCGGATTCGGTTCCTGCCATTGTCCACGCCTGGTATCTTGGTAATGCGACCGGGGACGCTATTGCAGACGTGCTATTCGGCAAGGTAAACCCCTCAGGCAAGCTGCCACTCACATTCCCAAACCGGCTGGAGGATGTGCCATCTTTTGGACATTTCAATGTGGATGGCGGAAAAGTAATGTTTCCAACGGACCTTTTCCATATACATTAAGCTCACCTTGATATACACAGGTTCGATATGCAGAGGGGATATTCGTGGTTAGTCATTTTCCTTACAGAGGTATTAATATTATTGGGGACTTACAATTCCCTAGGGATATAAGCATTACCAACACAGAGACATCATCCCTACATTTGCCTTCGGGTATGTGAAGTTTAGCATGCATTGTACGAGGTTATTGAACACATCGCAGACACGGCCTATCCTACACTGATTTCCAATATTCGGATCTTGAAGTATCGGAACCGACCACAGAGAACAATGACGTCTCTGTTATCGTCAAATTCACTGTGAGGAATACGGGAAATATCCCTGGCTCCGAGATTGCCCAGCTTTACATGTCGTGGCCATCATCCTCGGTCTTGACACATCCTCCATCCACCCTAAAGGCTTTCTCGAAGATATTTTTAGAGGCTGGTGCGAGCCGCGCTGTAGAGCTCCAACTGGACAAATATGCGGTATCATCGTGGCACGAGGATTTGGGACGGTGGGTAGTAGAGAAGGGCAGCTATGCCATCTCTGTCGGTCCCAGCTCTCAAGTGTTGCCGTTGGCGGCGAGTATGACTCTCAGGACTGGGTTTGAATGGACTGGGTTGTAAAGGCTTTGGGGAAAATACGGGTTCGGCCGAATTATAACTGTTGTACGACTACGTGTAGTATCCCGAAGGCAAGAAAGAAGTTAGTATCGCGTGCTGTGAATATTATCTAGTCCGATTCGGAATTCTCATCATCGAGAATATAATGCTCAGTTCCGTACAAGCCAGCTGTTGCCGCTGTAGCGCCGAAAAGAGCAATAGAAAGCCTGCTTCGCGGGAGACGAAGCGATCGTTGGAGCCCAAGTGAAAATTGCTCGAGCACAAAGTAACTTAATGACCATGCTGTAGTCGAAATCAATGTGTGGAAACCTGAGGTCGTTGTTTCGACGTGGAGTTACCTGTAGCAATGCCACTTCCATTCCTCGAGTCGCCTGAGGCCAACACATAACCAGCACCCGCAAATATTGTGCCAAAACCCATTCGCAGAACAAACGGTGGTGTAAATGTCTGAGCGCGCAGACTAGGGGGAAATAACGCGGATGCAAAAACTTGAGGGGCGATAAGTGGAACGGACAGAAGGGATAAGGGAACGGAACAGACAAAGCGCACTGAGTCCGAAGCATGGTATTCTACACGAAAACGATTTCTGCATCAAAATACTATGATACGTAATGCGTAGGCAACACTGACGAGGATTGAGATATTCTCTGTTGAGGTGTCAGCGAAGCTTGGAGGTTTCGTACTGGTTCGCTTTGTGTGGCCATAGGTGAAGACCGCACTTAGTTGCGTAAGCGATATCGCGAGCGCGAGGCAGTCGCGTCCACCTCGACTGGTCCATCGGGTTCACGCATCTCTCATGTCTACGGACAATCTTACTCCAGCTCATCCAAACGACCCTCCTGTCCTTACAGAAGATGCAAACATAAATGTCGGGGACCATACTCAGCCTAATGGAGGTGCAATCACGACTGCCGCGTGCGCAGACAGTATCTCAACACACGGTGCAGGCCACGTTTTTGATGAAGTCACGACAAGCAATTCCAGCGTTACTCCTTCTGTACAATCCACATCCCAAATTATACCATTAGATGATCAAACTGAACCGGGGCTTGGCGAGAAGGAGACAGCAAACACAGTGGAGGGCGAACCCAACGGCCAGAGTCAAGAGACCAAAGGTCAGGGGGACGGGGACGACGAGGACGTGGGTGGTGATGATGATGATGAAGGTCCGGAGGTCGAAGAAGAACATGAGGAAGAAGAGGAGGAGGAGGAGGAGGATGACGATGAACCAGCACTGAAATACGAACGATTCAGCGGTGCATTTCAAGATCTACTCAAGAAAGATTCTGCCTCTGCTCTTGCTGTATCCAACAAGTTCCTGGTAGAGGGTGTTGTTGTCATTCAATGTCTTCTGCTGACTCATTACGCAGGGGCTAGGTTCGCACAATGGCTTCGTACATATCCTAGACTTGACAGGCCAGCGGATCAAGACATTTAAACCCCATACTGCATCCATCATGGATATATGTTTTGATACCACGGCGGACTTTATCGGCACAGCGTCAATGGATGGTGAGCGTTTGAACCCCAACTATCTCTCCACACCTAATAATTCGAACTAGGACAGGTGTTCATCCATTCAATCTCGGGGCAAGACTCTTACCTCTTCAACATGAAACGCCCATTAAGGAGTTTGGCTCTTGAACCGAACTTCGCCAAGAGAGGGTCTCGTGCGGTTGTGTGCGGGGGTATGGCTGGTACTCTTGTGATGTACGAGAAAGGCTGGCTGGGGCATAAGGAGACAGTGCTGCACCAAGGAGAGGGCCCAATCTGGCACATCAGATGGAGAGGTAATCTAATAGCGTGGGCTAATGACGTTGTCAGTGTCCGACAAGTGTCCCAAGAAACTAAAAAACTGACTAACGAGCTGACTGTACAGGGTGTCAAGATCTATGATACTGCGTCGCAAACCAGAATAACCTACATCGAAAGACAACCAGACGGCCCACGTCCAGACCTTTTCAAGTGTACTCTCCATTGGCAAGATGATTCCACACTCCTCATTGCTTGGGCAGATATCATCAGGGTCGCCAGGATCAGAGCGCGACTCAGGACGTCCACCTCTGCCGCATCCGCGAATCAACCTCCTTTACTGGTCGAGATCACTGGCGCATTCCAGCTAGACTGTATGATAGCTGGTGTTAT
Organism: Lactifluus piperatus; assembly: GCA_003315875.1. NCBI lineage: Eukaryota > Fungi > Basidiomycota > Agaricomycetes > Russulales > Russulaceae > Lactifluus > Lactifluus piperatus. The sequence continues at coordinate 7,672 of QFDX01002012.1, forward strand.
TCCTCTTTCGTCGGTAATGGCCGAACGCAACGTCACTGTCCCTGCACATCCTCGCAGCGCCAGCACCTCGAGCTCTTCGTCCGCGCTTGCTCCCACGTCCCTCCTTGTGATGGCCTATACCCCCACAGATACATCATTCCTCCATGAAGCTACTGATGATCGTACCATACAAGCACGTAAGACTGCCGAACGCCCAGAGCTTAGGATCATTTCTCGGGCGGGTGACGAACTCTCAACTGATGCTCTCAGTGTCACGGGATTCCAGTCCTGGGGTTGTAATGACTATACGCTAGCTGAGTTTGAACAGGACGAGACAGGGAAGACGAAAAGCTACCTCGTACTTAGCCCCAAGGATATGATAATTGTTCGCCCCAGGGACCGCAAGGATCACATTACATGGTTGGTTGAAAGAAAGCGTTATGAGGAGGCACTAGAGCAAATCGAAATAATGGAGGACGAAGGTGCAGAGACCGTCGACGCCACAGAAATCGGTCAACGTTATATCGAACACCTCGTCGGTGAAGGCAAGGGCGTGTTTGTGCCACTGTCAATGCTTCGCTAAACTCTTTACAGGTGATTTTACCAAGGCTGCTAAGCTCTTTTCGAAGGTATGCGGACAGGACACAAAGCGCTGGGAAGATTGGATATTCGTTTTTGCTCAGAAGCAGCAGTTGCAAGTAAGTTTCTGAGTTGTTGAACATGATAAAGAGGCCCACCATTGGTATTGCAGGCTATTATTCCCTATATCCCGACCGACAAACCAAGACTAGGCCACCTAGTATATGAGATGATACTTGCGCATTTCTTGACAAACGATCGGCAGGTACGAGAACCCCGAAATTGGTTCCACATTGCTAAATATATTTCTAGGCCCTCCAACGAACGATTCATGAATGGCCAAAAGACATCTATGACATCTCAGCAGTCATTGTAGCAATTCAATCTGAGCTAGATCGCCACGTCCCTTTGCCGCAGTCAACCGCCTTTCCTATTCCCGCGGCATCCGATGCTACTATCCTGATGGAGTGCTTGGCAGAATTGTAAGTTGGTGGCCCAGGCTTTTTCCCACCTTGCTGAAACGTTAAAGATACATTACCAACCGTCAGCCAGCGAAGGCGCTTCCTTTCTTCATCCGGTTGCGACGGCCAAATGTCTTTGATCTCATTCGCGAGTACAGCCTATTTACAGCCGTGCAGGATCAAGCTCTACTCCTCGTTGAGTTTGACCATGAGCTTATGAGCAAGCAGAAGGGGGCCGATCCGAATGAGCGAGGAATTGCTATTACTCTTCTTGTCGACCACATTCATTCCATCCCAGTAAGGCCCTCCGTTGTCCTCATGATATTTATCGCTCACCTTAATGCAAAGATACCAAGAGTTGTGCAGCAATTGCGCAGTCGCTCACGCTTCCTTTTCCTGTACCTCGAGGCCCTGTTTGAAAAAGACGCGCATTTGATATCCGACCTTGCTGATACCTTGGTGGATCTTTACGCAGAGCATGCACCGGCGAAACTCATCGACTTCCTGCGTGCAAGCACTTACTACCACCTCGAGGCAGTCAGTCGAGAGTCTACGTTACTTTTGATTACTAAATTCCCGTCTAGGCATATAGGATCTGCACTGAACGTGATCTTGTACCAGAGATGGTATTCCTACTTGGCCGGATGGGTGACAATAAGAAGGCATTGCATCTGATTATTGAACGTTTGGGGGATGTGAACAGGGTATGTATGCGAGCTGCGTCAACTGTCATATCTTCATATAAACCGCCATAGGCAATTGATTTTGCCAAAGACCAGAATGACGATGATCTTTGGGAGGATTTATTAAAATACTCGGAGACTCGGCCACGTACGTTAACCTCACACATCTACATTTATCCCGTCCTGATTTACAATTCCGTGTAGAGTTCATTCGTGGCTTGCTCGAGAATGTCGGGGCGGAAATCGACCCCATCCGTCTCATACGTCGTATCAAGAACGGCCTAGAGATACCTGGATTGAAACCTGCGCTGATCAAGATTCTGCAAGACTTTAATTTACAAATATCGTTACTGGAAGGCTGCCAAGCCATCCTGCATGGTGACAGCTCTGACCTTGCGAAAAGATTGCATCGAGACCAAACTAGCGGTTTCCTCCTCACTCGTAAGTTCTTACGATCCTATGTTTGTACTAAGGAGAACCTCAGACTTCACTAGCGAAAACGCTTTGTCCGATATGTAATCTACCTCTACAGGAGTCGCCGTCATCCGTCGTATTGCTCTTTCTCTGCCGTCATATCGTCCATGCTCGTCACGTGGACTGCAGTGACGAGCTTCCGCCGCCCCCTGATCCAGTGGTGGCCAGCGTGACTTACGGAGGCAAATCCAATAGAGGCATCAGCAACAGGATCGCTTAGTGCGTATTTTTGAAAGACAGTAAAGGTTCTGCGCTGACAATCGCGTTACTGTAGCACGGCGATGGTTCGTGCAAAGCTTCGACAAGGGTGTCCGGTGTGCAATCAGGAAGAACAACGGACATGACTCTACCTAAACTGCAATTCTCGCTCTATATACCTTTGCATTGTATTTACACATTCGCCACACGAACTGTCAATGTCATGTGCTCCTTCAGCTTCTCGCTCTGCTGCTAAGTTCTGTTTGACGCATCAAGGACCCATTTTACAGTTACGGAGTCAAAACCTAGAGTAACAGTGGTGATCCTGCGCAAGACTGGGGGCTGAGTGAACGAAGCACTGTATACAGAAGTCAATTATCTCGAGCCCTTTTATCAAAGACCCACTTCACGGGCAATGAGCACAGCGCAATTTCCTGTATATTAATTTTTTTTTTCGGGAACAACTACTTCGATACCTCAACATCCCAGTCACTACGACGCGCTCAAAACCTCGCAAGCGCTCAAAGGAAGCAGCCAGAATTGATTCGTCTCAACTGCTTCCACCCGCTTTCCACCATCTGACTACCCCATCCTCACCCCCAGTGACGAACGCGCTGGAAGATGCCGCAGGAGAGGAGGGCTGCCACGATACGGCCCAGACCTCTCCCGTATCTGCGACTGTTGAGACAGCCGCACGAGCTGCCAGATCCCAAACTTTGATAGTTTTGTCAGCAGAACTGTTATGAATTGTCAACTAAAGTGCGAGCCATGTGGCCACTGATACACATACCCAGAAAGAGCTAGTCGTCCGTCCGGAGATATATCAGAACTCAGGACCCATGAAGAGTGTCCGGTCAGAGAAGCTACCATCCCAGAGCTGGGCCGGCCGGTCGATGTTGTGCGCACATCATGGAGGACAAGGCGCTTGTCCTCAGAAGCAGATAAAAGAAGCTTGGGCATGAGTCAGTCACGTGTGTGAAGGGTGTTGTAGGGACAAACCTGCGAATCAGGGGACCATGACAAGGAGCGGACAGCCATAGCATGCGACGTATGCGTGGAAGTGAGGGCGCTTGACGCAAGGTCGAATATGAAGATCTGGCCACTCTCGACAGACAATGCTACACGGGAACCATCGGGGCTCTATAGGGGGTGGACCATTCACCAGTAAATAAGCCGGGAAAAACGACAGCTATGGTAACACCCACATGACTACACCGCATTCCAAACTTTCCGCGCCCACTCTGTAGAGTCGTACGTTGCTCACCAAACGTCTCTGGTGTTGCCGAGTGAATAGTAACATTTCCTGACCCGCCAGTGGCCGCATATGTTCCGCCTTTGGGGTTCAAAGATACCGACCACGCTACCAAGAAGAGAGAGGGATAGATGTTGCGTGACTACACGGAGGTTGGATACAGTGCTCTTGATACAAGACTCACATGGTTCTGCGCCTGGACGTGTAAAGCTCTCATGTTTGCCAATGATGGCGCCAGCTTCTAGGTCCCATAGGAAAGTTGTGCCATCGATACCATTGTACAAAGCATGCCTCCCATCGGGTGAGACAGACAAGGAAACGAGGCCAAGGGCGTGGGCAGGCATTGTATGCATGACTTGGCCAGAAGACGCATTCCAACGCTTGGGTATTCCGTCAGCTGAAATGGATACTACCGCATTGTCTTTCGTAGTCCAAGAAATATCCCATACTGCGTCGCCATGCGCTTCGGTTGAGGGGGAGGGGCTTCGAGTCAGGAAGGAGGGAAGTCGTGAGTGTTCAAAAGCACCATACGTTCTGCACAGTTAAGCGTATGCGAATAGGCCAGACTCTACATCTATGTTAAGTATCCCTCAAACTTTCACCATGTACTTGTGTACAGACCATTGTTGACAATATTATCAAGTGTGTTTTTTTGCTGGAGCTCCGGTCAGGCTCACTTGCTGTGCCCGTAGTAGGGATTCTCGGCTCGGCTAATACCGGGCGGTCTTTTAAATAGGATCTATAACCTAACGACATCTTGAACTCAAATTTTCACTCATATCAACGAAGGCGGACGAAGACATCACCACTTGTAGCCCCCAAAGTCGAAACCAAAAGGTACGCGTTTTTTTTCGCAATCGCTATAAACTCTTCATTCTTATGGTGTTATCATGACCAGGATGTCTGACGCTGGAGATAACGTAGAAGTCGAAGCCGACGCTGCAGAAGTCCCCGAAGCCCCAGAGGCACCCAGGGGAAAGCTATCCGTTGAGGAGGCTCTTGAGGTGAACAATGCTACTTTCACCCAATTCGTGTTTCTCAATTTCGTGGGAACCATTAGCAAGTTTTGAAGAAGTCTCTCAAACACGACGGTCTTGCTCGTGGCCTGCGTGAATGTGCGAAAACTCTGGACAGGCGTCAGGCCCACCTCTGTGTGCTTGTTGAGACCTGCACGGAGGCGGAGTATATCAAACTTATTGAGGCGCTTTGTGCTACGCACACCATTCCCCTTATCAAGGTTGGTGATGCGAAGGTCTTGGGTAAATGGGCGGGTCTCTGCAAAATTGACCGGGATGGCAATGCCCGGAAGATTGTGGGTTGCTCGTGCGTTGTTGTTAAGGAGTATGGTGAAGATTCCGAAGCTCGCCATGTTCTTGACGAATACTTCAAGGCTCGCTAAGGTATGTCCCCCCGGTCTCTATTTTTCCTTCTCTTGCATATCCTCGGGATGACCACAAGACTCCCTCATCCGAGATTTTCCTTGAGGAAAACCGTCTATCCGGAATCATTATTAAACTGACTCCTCTCTTTCAACACGGAGGTTCTTCGTATAAATGCTGACTGCTCTTACCTTCTACAGTTATGGGGTTCGCTGTTGTATCAGTAGATGCTACGAAATCCCACTGTTTATGCTACGCCCTGCATACCTACCGCACTTTCTGTTGTTGTAACCTCGACTCACCAGCACGGTCATGCGAGATAATGGATGAAGCTATGAAGAGCCAGCAACAAGGGACTACGTCTTACGAGTCTGAAATCTCCTCCAACGTGATACCAGAGCATGATCTTAACTTAGGTCTTCCTGAGCGAGAATCCGTTTCCTATACACCGATAATGGTTATTTAGCGAAGCCTTCATTTATGGTCCGGTTGCCATCTATTTAAAGTCAGATTAATGGGTCTGCTGTATGGCTTCTCGTTCACGGAATTGCAGTCTGCGTGCTCGTCCTCTTCCGAGACACGAGGCCACGAACGGCAATTACTAGTGCTGCCTTTTCCACCCACCCCGCTAAACGATTATGAAAAACGATTATAATATGACGAAATCCCCTTAATCTCGATTTGTTCCCTGGTGTGTAATGATCTGTCCCACGGGGGTCCGGGAATTGCCGCAGTTAAAAATGAAGGTTCTCACTGCTTCAATGGGGATGTTGATGGTGAGGGGTGTGCGGTGGGGGGGTGCATCGCGAAGAAGACAACAATAATAGTAAGGGCTGCAACCTACACACGACCCAGTATTTCAATATATGGCGATGTGCCTCTACAAAACAGGGGGTGTTTAGTACTGCTTGTGCATTTACAAATATGTTTAACAAAGAGAGAAACCTCGTAATGTCCGATACCAGTTCTCCTTGGCCAAGCTTAGCTAGTGACATCATATCAAGCTCTCCAGAAATCTTTAAGCTCTGGTGCGGGGATAGCATACAAAGCAGAAGAGGAGGTCCATGGAGTAGGTGTGGATGGAACAAGCGGCCACCTGCTTTCAGGAACTTTTAATTACTAATGGCTTCAAATAACACCGCACTACGTGATCGTGAATGAAATTGAGAAATGAATTGCTCCCAGAAATTACGCCCTTAATCGCCGCAGAAAGGAGTCCAGGGAGTGTCGTAGGAAGACCCAGCCAATATGAATTTGAAGGTAGTGCAGCAGTGGAGCTTGCTACATCCGTGCTCAGCAAAGCAGTATCACAGAGCGTTTCAATCCTCTGGAGAGCCTCCTCGTGTTACCAATACGCACGGGCTTGGAGATAGGCGCCCATAGTTGTACAACGCGCTCTGAGACCGCCGCCAAGACAGACGGGCTGAACGGGTAAGAGATCGGGATATCCAGGATCCAGAGCCAGAGACAAACGCCACCCGCACGAGGTGATATAGGAGCTAGACACGGCGATGGAACTCCACCGCTTCGAAAATATACTCCGACCTTGACTTGAATAAATCGCCGATGTGAACCCGGGAATTTGAAGGGAAAATAGCTTCCAGAAAATCGGGCCCCTGGCCATCCATCGGGGTACGAAAGTCTTCTGCTCTTCCTTCACAACAAAGGCCAACAGTGCTTGCTCCTTTGCCTCTCTGATACTCCTTTCGGATCATTGCGTGAAGACTGGGGCGGAAGAGGCTGTACCGATCTCTCGAGGGAACGCGAGCTCAAAGCGAAAATTTGTATACCAACACGATCCCATGACGGAGCAAACCATTAGCTTTTTTGAACCCCTGAAGCCCGGATATTTTTTTTATATGATTTTCTTTCGGCGCGCGTTTAGCTGAGCAAAGAGGGATTTATCTTATTTGTAATACTTCCCGATGAATATAGCGACTTCCAACCTATGGTTCAGAAACTTTGCCGAACCCTTGCGCTTAATGGAGCGCACCATCTGTTCATAGAATTATCGGCCAGTAAAATGTGTTTGCTTGAGGACCTGCAAGTAGGGCGATGAAAGGGTAAGCGTGCCAACTGGGGTTGTCAGAACTCCGTGTGATAGCGGTCAACATTGTGAGCTTGAAAGATATGTCGAACACAATATTATTTATGATATAGGTGAGCGTTCCTCATACGTACACGTCTGCACGATATGATAACAGATGGCCACTGTGATAAGGAGGAACCCATTGACAAGGGCAGTTCCGTACCCTTTAACCTGAACTTCTGAGTGTATAATGAGGTCATTGGTCAATTGTCACCCACTGCTTGGCCGTTTGGTTCCTCTGTCTTCTCCCCCATTCAACCCGTTCTCTGACACGACAATGTTGTTATACGAAGACAGAATATTCCTGCATTGTGGTGAGTCATGATACGCAGCCAGGAAATCAAATTGGAGCCTGGGCAGAGGGAGGGGATGGGTCGTTCACTGGTTCGGTACTCGATAGAGGGGGCACCAGTCAGTTGGAAGCGACTTGCAAGCGAAAATTAACGCCAAGCGACTATAGTAATCCATTGTGAATGCGTGGCGAAGGCGCATTCCACTATGCAGGCGCAGGCACAGGTAAGGACCCAGAGAAGGAACCTCTCAGGAGCCATGGGAGATCCCGACGTAACCGCTTTTGGTGCGGTAGGTGATGCGCGTGGTCCAGAAAATACTGGTGCAACCTACTCGGAGAAGGCATAGTTAAGAATTTTCAAGACACCATACTTGGAAGTGAATCATGAAAAATAACGAAGACGCACGATAAGAGCACCCTTTCCATCCGGAAACTGGCGTGCAAAGGCAAGTGGCAAGGTCTATCTAGGGGGTAAGGGAGGGACAAACACCGGGCTTGAGAGAAAGCCCAACTGAACGGAGTCCAACCCTTTGATCGCTTTGGGCCGCTAAATGCATGTGTTTTGGTGCTGTGGCGGAATATTTTCCGATCCGAGGCGAGGGCGCCTATCGACCCGAGATCCGATGACAGTTGGCAATTTACACTTTTAGGACGCACGCTGGAACGAAAGCTTCGCGCGTGATGCACTCGTTCATTTGGCGCCCGGAGCGCACTCACATCTCAGTATCCATGCACCCCCATACAGAAGCAAGAATTTAGCTTCCGCTCACCACCCACCTTCGACGCGATCCGATGCAGGGCTTGAATCGAAACCCGGCAGAGACGTCACGATACGCACACAACTATAACTTGGCTGTAAAATCACGGGCAATTGTAACAATCCTCAAAGTGCCCTCATTTGGTCTTTAATCTGTACAAGTATCCATGGAGGTGAGTTTAATGCGGAGAGAAATGATGTGCTACAGATAGTTAACACTGGCATGAGACAGCCCTCGCAAGTGCCACATAGACAACCGACCGATTATGGAGCATATGTGCTCGAAGTGTTAGGCACTATGACTAGCAGTTCATCACAAATCGACCAAAGCGCGCTTCGGCAGTGTCTACTACTGTCATCCTCCTACCTAGTATCGGATACAACAACGAACCCTACCGGGGGGATTGTTTCGTGGAGTGCAGGGCTCAACCGGCTGGTAGATGTACTCACCGCTCTGCACACTCGTGGAGAGCTGGAGCTGGAAACAGTGAGTGCGGCATCCAAAGCGTGTTCAGAGTGCTGGACAGTAGCAGGAAATTGGAGGGGGATGGAAGAGTGTCGAGAAGGTGTACGAAGGGTTGCTGCTCGATTGAAGAGGCTTTTAGATGAGAACGGTAGAACATTCGGCGGGGAAAGTGTGTATGTACCTTGACTGACTATACACTGACTACTATCCTAATATCCGGTATCCGGAATGACCGGACCGGACCGGACCGTACAAACGCACGTACCGTACCAGTACATGTACTTATATGCGCTATTACTGCGCTTCGTATCTTCTGACCGATGATGACATGCAGTCTCCTTCAACAACTTCCACTCCCTCAGTTCATGACGAACCTTTCAGACTTACTCCAATAAGAGTCCATTATCTCAAGAAATCTCTTATTCAACTTCAGTTTGCTCATGAAATA
>QFDX01002013.1:0-24079 GCA_003315875.1 Lactifluus piperatus
ATCTCATCCCCTTCCATGCAGTATCTCCCTTGATCACCACTTCCCAACCTTCCTCGCCGAATGAGCCTCGCCACATCATACCAACCGGTGCTCTCACTCCGCAGAAGGATTCCGTACGTGAGCGTAAACTCTCTGCCAACCCTTCACAACATCTATGCCTACGAGTCGGATCGCGGTCGCCTACATCAATCCCATCATCACCAACCTCAGTGTGAGTGATCCATCTACCATCCAGCTTTAATCCGCCTTCTTTAGATAGCCCATTCTTTGCTACTCTTTTTTTTTTCCTCTTTTATGTACTATCGAGTCGATACATGATCCGCCGTTTTGTTCCCATCTCTTTCCCAATCCTCTCCGATAGTTGGCTACATTACCTAACGCCTACCCACAGTCACTCGTCGTCGTCCGCAATTTTTGAACGCGATATTGAACCTATCACACCATCTCCTCCCCATCTTTCTCATCCACATCGCACTCCCCGGGGCAAGGCAACCGAACAACTCGATCATGCCGTTCCCACCGTTCTCGATAGTGCAGCAACCGTGCTGGCAACACCCTTAGATGAACAGACAGTTGCCGTTGTCGCCCCTGCGACTGCGGAGGTTGCCTCGCTCAGCGGCGTAAGCTCGCGACTGAGCAGCCGCAGTCCGAGTCCCACTCATGGCAAGACAAACGTACCCTTTATGAACTTGCCCAGCCCGAGCCCAAGTCTTACTCTTCCTTTACCCGCACATCCCAACATTCACGCCATACCGCAAAAATCCACCGTACAGACTCCCCCGGCTGTTCCCACAACTGACACCGTATGCATTACATCTCCCACTCCGACAACTAGTTATTTCGCCGGATTTGTCACGCAGGAGTCTAGCGCAGACGCCCAGCCTGCACCAACGACTGCAGCATCTAATTCTCTTGCTTCACAACATTCTTCACCTTCAGTGCGGCCGGTGTCTCCTCTTGGCCTTTCCCATCCTCCTTCTCCTCACACGGCTACAAAACGACTTTCTTTCATATCATATACCGACTTGCTAACCTCGACACCCTCCTCGACACTTCCCCTCTCATCACTTACAACCTCCGCCACGGTCTCAGATCCTCCCCCGCATCTTCTGTCTGTGTTGGGGATCCCTCAACATTATAGTGGCGGGAGCGTAGGTGCTAGTCCTCGCACTAGCTTCTATGGTGATAGGGACGTCCGAGAAGGACGAGAGGGCTTATTCATCGATGACGCCGGTGGTGAATGGGAACGTGAGGGCCTCGGCCAAGGCCTTGAAGAGCGGCTGGAATCACTCATGGCGATTAGGGATTTTGACACAGTTGGAGTGAGTAAAGCGTGAAGAAGAAGAAGATATGTAAGCCCTTTTGGGTACTAAGTTTTATGCGCCTCGTCTCTGCTATGATAGGTCAATTGGTAATGTCCTTACTCTGAACCGATATGCTATTTCATCACTTGATAGTTGTATGCTTCGTTTGTATCCTCGCTTCAACGCTGCCCCTTGTCCTTTTCTGACTGACTTTTTTATGTATTTACACCTGATGATACCAGTTTTTTTCTTGTTTTTGGAAAATAGCAAAATGACGTCATGAGATTATAATCTTTATTATTATCTCACACTCACTCCTCTCCACTCCATTCAATTCACACCACCATGGTGGTCCCAACTCAGCCCATTGTATATTCCTTCCCAGACACATCCTCTCTCTCAAACTCTCTTGCGGAGTATATCCTTAAGGCACAGAGAGAGTCTATAGAGAAGCGCGGCAGGTTCACCGTCGCCATTTCTGGTGGATCTCTTCCCAAGACGCTTACATCACTCATCACAAAGCCAGGTGTAAAGTGGGACAAATGGCAAGTCATTTCCCATGCTTTTTTTTTTTTACTTTCTAATCCCCGTCACCATAGGCACATATTTTACGCCGACGAGCGTGTTGTGCCACCTGACCACGAAGATTCCAATCACAAGCTGGCGCACGATACGCTCTACTCCAAAGTGCCCATCCCTCCAGAAAACATCCACCAGATCGACTATACCCTCCAGGACGACATTGAAGAGCTAGCCGACGCATACGAAAAGGAGCTCATCCGAGAATTTGCTCAAAAGGACTCTGCGCGCTTCCCAATCTTTGATCTCATTTTGCTCGGCGTAGGACCTGATGGTCACACCGCCTCGCTTTTCCCCGCCCACGAACTCCTCTCTGAGAGCGATCGTTGGGTGGCTTATATCGAGGACTCGCCAAAGCCGCCTCCTCGCCGCGTGACACTGACGTTGCCCGTTATTAACCACGCTGCTCGCGTGGCGTTCGTCGCGACAGGCGCGGGAAAGGTTAACATCTTGCGTGATATCCTTGATACACCCGAGTTGGGCTTGCCAGCAGCACGCGTGCGCCCCGCGGCTCCTGGCCAACTCGTGTGGTTCGTGGATGACGCGGCTTCCGCTGAGGTGAAATATACAAGGAGCGAGTTAAAGCTGTAGACAATGTCTTTTTTTGGGAAGAAGTGTTGATAGTTGTTAGTTTGCTTTGCTTGCAGAATGTCGTCGTCGGGATGTGTACTTTTATTATATCGCCTGCGTGCTCTCGATTGCTTTTTTTTAATTACTCGTTTCGTAGTATGTTCACTGTCGCACTCCTAGCAATATGACGCACCAGCGAAACTGTTTAGACTCTTTTTTTTTTTTAGCACAAAGAGATATCAAACACAAAGCATAAAGTATCTGACATTTTATCACAAGCAAGCTCGCTATTCAGGGGAGAGGGGCTAAAAAGTACCCACACCAGGCTCCGTCGTCGCCCCCACAGCCATCTCCGGAAACAACGCGAGCAAAGCCAAATCGAATATCAGCATGAACAGATGAGCGTTACAGGCTTGGTCATCGAATGACTCGAGCAACCCACTCAACGTGCGCTCGCGCATGTGGGGAGTTGGGCCTAGTAACAATGGCGCCAGCGGACCTACAAAAAAAAAAGGGGGGGGGGATATACATCTCCCACTCAGTTTGAGGGTTCAAAAAAGGAGGGTTTGTTTGTGGACGACTGAAACGCCCCATGCATACCTGGTATCGATTGTGTAAGGCGCCGGACCAGTTGAGCGCGCAGCACAGCTTGTTCCTCTAGTGTTGGATCCGGTGGAGGCTGGGCCGGATAGCCATTGGGAAATAGAGCGTGTTTGGTGGCGCTCACGAGGGCCGTGATCTGGACCGGCGCAAGGATAGACGTGTAGAGGAAGAGAGGGAGGAGGCTGTTTTTTTTTAAAAAAGAGGGAAGGTCTTTTATCAGCTCGTTTTTATGTTCAGGGCTGGTGCGTACCGATCGAGGAAGGATGCGAATGCACCGATGAGCGCGTCGCAGAGGAATAGGAGCGCCGCTCCGGAAAAGCGCGTTGGTAAGGACAGAAGTTCGGCGAATAAGAGAAGCGATGGGCGGGCGAGGTTGTGGAGGGGTGCCCTTGGTGGGGGAGGCGTATCTGGGATGCTCAGATGCGAGTCCACGGATGCGGTGACCGACTCGGAGGGGGAGGGTATGCGGGGTGTCAACGGAGGTTCGGAGACCAGCGGAGATGATGGACTGTTGGTCTGCAACGGACGGGGCTGTGTATGAGTAGGCGGTGCATTCTGTACACTCTTGATTGTGTGAACGGTATGTTTGTAGACCTGGATGAGAGAAAGCGCGGTACTTGAGATGGTTTGGACGGCGGAGAGAAAAGACACGATGATAGTGTGAAAGGAGGGTAATAGGGAGGCGTTGGTGTTGAGGCGCGAAGGCGGATCTGGGGACTTGAAAGACAGCAGTTAGTTGATGAGAAGAAAGTGAACGTGAAAGAAACTCACTCTCAAAGGGTCGTCTGCAGGGCCAAGAAGATCGAGCAGGGTACTATGCAAAAACCATGGCTGGGTGATACGAGGTGCTACGTCTATGCATATTGTCTTGAGAATGACTTCTCGAATAAGATATCGTTCAGCCTCAGCGTCCCAATCTTCAGGGGAGAGGCAAGCCTTGAGGAGAATATCGATTGCAGCGCGAATGTATTCTTCATCTAAGTTCCCATCGAGAGATACGCCAACGTGTTGTTGCTGTCCATGGAACAACATGGCGAGAGAGGCCGATCCCGCGGCAGCGTAGGAAGAGCCAACTTTGCGAGCAGCAGTGCGATAATCTACACAATGTCGAGTAATTAGGGAAGGGAGGTCGTGGTAAATCAGAGGGCTAAGATCTGCAGCGAGTGCTCTAGCCTCGAGGGCACGGAGGACTGAGGAAAGGATGCGCGTAAGTTCGATGAGGAGTTGCTTGTCATAACGTGTGATCCTTGTCCACCATGGGTTTACGTATGCACGAAGGGAAAGTGCTATAAGATCATAGAGCTCTACATCCAGAGCAGGGTAGGTGGAGGAGGACTGAAGAAGAGGGGGGATGGGTGAAGAGGGAGGGATATGAGGGAAAAGAAGACGTTTTGTCAGAGAATGACTGGGTGCAGTTAGTTTGCTAGACGAAGATGCGATTGAAGGTGCATGTGCGGACATTGTCACTCTGAGCAGTACATTATGAATATGAATTAGGAACGTTGAACAGACGTAGTCATGGGACTCGGATTGGACGCCACCAAAGTTAGACAGAGACTCGGCTCATTTTCTTCTCTCCCACATCGACAACTTATAACTTCCGAGAACTGAGCGCTGAGCGGTTCTGCCTTGACCGCTGGCTTCTTGTTTGAGCCAAGTTAGTATCCAGCTTACATCTTTTTTTTTTTTCGTTGTACAATGGCTCATACCTCCTCTACACCAGCGGCTCTCGCGTTCCCCACTCCATCGCACATCTGATGCAATAGTCCATTCCTTCAACCCTCCACTCTTTATTTAAAAGCATGAGCCATATCAGCCAGGATTTCACTATACCCTTAAACGCTACTTACCGCTCCCTCCGCCATTTCCCCCGCGCGTCGGCCATACAGGGTCTTCACTACCCAACAACCATCGCCGTCATAGTCGCGGCCTCAATTGGCGGCCTCCTTGTCATAATCTTGTGTTGGCGTATTTTTTCCCGTTTGTCAAGCCGTGCTAGGAGTGCACCTTTACCCCCACGGCAGCCTCTAGTGCATCACAGAGAACATCAGCTCGCCGCATTTTCTGATTATAAGAATGCCGTTATAATACCGGTACCCGATGTCCCGTCCGTGGCTACTATTCGCTATGGTAGCAATGTGTCCCTTATACCCGAGACGGAAGGGGGTATTGACCACAATCCGCTTCCTTCACCCGGTAGCCCTCTTCCCCCTCCGACACCGCCTTTCTTTACTCCGTATCTGCCTCCCAGCGCGTCGTCTACCTCTCTCCCGCTGTCCAGTCATTCGTCTCCGTCTTCTAGAGAATCATCCCCTAACCCGCCCTCGAGGCGCCCAAGTGCTCGTTTCGAACCGCGTCGGTGTTCGATGGCTTCGAACGGTACATCACACACTGGCATGACCACTCGCAGTCGATCAAGCGTACGCTGTGCCCCACATGCTCCCCACAGCAATGTACAAGTTATCCTCCCTGCTCCCCTGGCACCGGAGCTCTCCTCACGCATGGCCAGCGAAGACCTACACGGACAAAGGACCGTCTTTGGCGATAATACGTATAGAGATAGCTGGGGAAGTAGCCTGGCGGACAAGTGGATATCAGTTGGTCAGCATGCCATGCCAGGATCAATGTCTATGCAACCCCGAAGCAGGCGTGAAAGCATGGAAAGACCAAGCCGGCTGACGCGACGTATGTAGAAGCTGCTCTGATAGCACTGGCATTGACTTTGTTTTATAGCAGAGCGATCTTCTCGATCCGTTCAACGACGAAGTAACTCCAATCCACCGCCACTCTCTCGCCTTCGTCAGTCTTCAGGACCTTCGCCAAATACCCTCCCTTCGGATGCCCATCCTCCAATGCCTCACATACCTACCGAATTCGGGACAGCTCTCTAACAGGATAGTCGCATGGCCTCTATAACTACAGGTCTGGAGCGTTATTAAGCTCACTTTTTTTTCATAATTCTGTAAACTGTGATCATAGTTAACTTTTCATTGATTATTATTTATCCCATTGCTATACCAAGTAGTTACATTTTCCTTGTTTTGGTACAAAGGCATTAGGAACATTTGACACGGAAAAGAATGAGATTTCCTAAAACGGTTGTGCGGACCGGGATATGCCCTAATGCACGCTAATCGTGCCCCTCGCACTTACGCATGGCCATCTCACTACACCGCTTGCAGACACGTCTCTGGAGAGCCCCAAACCACCCATTTTTAAGCCGCATTATTGGTGCACGATGTATCTCTGTCCAGACCCCACCATCAGACATTGAAGCAAGTCGATCATTTTTTTTCCCTGCAAGTCTTTCTCATCCCTCCTTCTCGTTGCACGTAGCCCGGAAGGCTAGAAATACACAAGACATCTACGCCGAAGCAACTGCCCGCGTTGAAAGGCTTGAAATTCGGTCACACCTTTGTACAGTCGCTGGTTTGAATTCCCAAGCATATTCTGACTTGTCCACAGACCGATCACATGTTGATGATACCGTGGGAGTCCTCCAAGGGGTGGGGCACACCGGTGATCAAGCCCTGTGCGTGCCGTGGTTGGGGCGCACGTCACTTTGGTATTGACAAACCTTTTTTTTTTCTCTTTCTGGCACCAAGACGGCCCTCTGTCACTTGAACCCAGCGCAACTGTGCTTCATTATGCTCAGTGCTTATTTGAAGGGTTCAAAGCGTATAACAACAACGGAAAGGTCACTGTCTTCCGCCCTGATTTAAACATGACGCGGATGAATCGGAGTGCTCATAGGCTTGCTCTGCCGGTATGTTTTAATGGGCAGGGCCCATGACCGACTTTGACTTTTTAACAGACGTTCAATGGTGGCGCTCTCATGGATCTTATTAAGGAGCTAATTCGACTAGACCGACATTGGATACCACAGGAGGCGGGCCACAGCTTGTATATTCGTCCCGTATTGAGTGCGTCCTTGGTGTCTCAAGGCTTCGTATATGTCTGTTGATGTCCTGTCATGACCTGCCCCAGTTGGCACCCAAAATACCATCGGTATCTCGCCTCCAGATTCAGCCCTTCTCTTTGTTATCTGTAGCCCGGTTGGCCCATACTATCCGGAAGGATTCAAACCAGTGGCTCTGCACGGTACAACCGAGCATGTGCGTGCGTACCCTAGAGGTCGGTCCGGAAATTTCGACCATACGTCGCCCTCTGGCTGACAAGGAGTACCCGATCCCTAGGCACGGGAGAATATAAGATTGGTGCCAACTATGCACCCGGCGTATTACCCCAAAAACAGGCGGGTAAAATGGGTTACGTCCAGAACCTTTGGCTAAATGGGCCTGAGCACAACCTCTCTGAGGTCCGTATCACACCGAGCCCCCCCCCTTTTTTTTTTTTTTTTGGCTCGACGAGGTCTGTGGGTGGATTGTTTGTTGAAGATATAAGGACAGGTTGGCACCATGAACCTCTTCGTTGTATTCAAGCAAGAAGACGGGGCGCTCGAGCTCGTGACTCCTCCATTGGACGGGACTATCCTTCCCGGTGTAACGCGCGACTCGATTCTGTCACTTGCACGTAACCACGCAGCCGGCACGCTGCATATTCCAAACCTGACAACAAAGTTGACCGTCTCTGAGCGCGGAGTGACCATGAAGGATATCTGCGACGCAGCGCAGTCCGGTCGTCTCGTAGAAATGTTTGGTAGTGGTGAGTGATTGTGTTTTTTTTGCCCGGGGTGAGGGGGAGGGCTTTTGCTTCCTGTTTTTCCTGACTTGCCACTGCGATTTCAGGCACGGCTGCGATTGTCAGCCCGATAAATAAGATCGGGTATGAAGGACAGGATGTAGATATACCTGTTGAGGAAGATGGAATGGGGCCGGTTTCTCGGCCGCTCTGGACTGAACTGGTGGGGCGACAGACGGGCGAGATCGAGAGCGACTGGAGCGTGGTGATCTATGATGAGAAGACAGCACAGCATCCCTCCTAAGGCGACCTCTGACTACTCAGGGGACATACTGACGTAGAGAATACAGATATCTATACGCATTCCGAACACTTATGATATTTCCAGTTACTACAACACGTGGATGCATACACTTATGAGTTTGTTCGGCCTCAGGTTGCGCCCGACGACAGTGAATTTGTACAACTGGATGCTCAAGCCCCTTCCAAAACTCCGCATGAGTGCGAAATCACGCTCCGTTTATCTCGGCTATGATAAATACTTGAGGGTACCTTGCTCTCCCATGCACGGACTACTCATCTAGTAAGACGAATGGAAAGACTAGGCAGGGAGCTCGATCTTATAGAGGGCGTATGAATGAAAACATGCATGAGACAGAGATTACACTACTCTCGCGCGCTGGAGTTAGATGGGGAGGAACGCAGTGCTTAACTGCACGAGCGCGAAAGTGAAACATAAACAAAAATCAAGGAGGGATAAGGGTCGCATGCGACAATGCGATCAACAGCAAGACTTTACGGAAAATGTACGGCATGGCGCGGGGAGGCTCCTCAGCAATTGCAGCCGTAGGACTGCGAGGATTCAGAATCGATCCTGATAGGGTCAGGATAATCCACGTATCTGAAGAGAACAAGTCTCAGCGAAATGCATTAAGAATATTTATAAATGCAGGTTACAATTGTTCCTCTGCCTCTTGCTGCAACGCGTTCTTGGCAACGGTCTGGAAAGCCTGCTCGACGTTGATAGCCTCCTTTGCAGAGGTTTCGAAATAAGGGATGTTCCCCTTTGACTGGCACCATGACATCGCACGCTTCTGCGTTACCTGTCAAGATCCGGTGGGTCATTTATTTAAACAGAGTGGCACGATGATAACGCACTTGTCTCTTGCCCTCCTCCACGTCAATCTTGTTGCCAAGGACAACAAATGGAAAATTCTCTGGGTCATGGGGACTTGCTTGAATCAGAAACTCGTCTCTCCAGCTGTCCAATGTCTCGAACGACTTTGAGCTGTTCACGTCATAGACTAGCACGCAGCAGTCTGCGCCACGATAGAACGCCACACCGAGAGACTGGAAGCGCTCCTGACCAGCGGTATCCCACAACTGCGGAAACCTTGCGTCAGCGCACTTGGATATCTAGGTTCTGAGGAAACGAACCTGCATTGTGACTAGACGATCATCAACCATCACTTCTTTGGTCAGGCTAACAGGAAGAACGCGTCAATATCTTATTGGGGATATTAAATAGCAGAATAGCGCCATACAAGTCTGCACCGATGGTGGCCTTATATTGGTTGCTAAAGCGTTTGTTGACATACTGATTCATGAGGGAAGTCTTACCGACTCTGGAAAATGAAAGGGAATGTGTGATAATGTCAGGGGGAAGAAAGGTAGAGAGGGACTGACCCACTGTCGCCTAAGATGATAACCTTGTAATTTGAAGGTATAAATTAGCGGCATAGGAAGAAGAAAGAGTAGTAAAAGTACCTTGAGAAGGACGCGACCCATGGGTGGAATGGTGAGTGTTGAGTGTTGGGTTGGCTGACACTTGAATTTGGGCTCTTTGGGAGGCAATGCTGCTCGGCATCCGGCTAGGCCGGCCGGTGACGCCGATTGGTCGGCGAACGGAGAGCGCTGAGCGCTGAGAATCAAGATCAAGTCAAATGAGCCCGTTTTGGCGCCGGAGACTAATCTCTGACTTTGACTCATGGCAGAACCTGCCTGGCAGGAACTTCTAAGGCTCCGTCTTACAGAGCGCAATTCAAGAGAATCATCTTTTGCTCCAATCATCGAACAATGTACGTTTCTTCTTGCATATTCCCCCTTTGGTTTCTTAAAAAAACTTCCATACCATAAGATCGACGGCTTGCACAACAAACAAAGCTTTTGAAGGAGAGAAATGCCTCGCTGTTACGCGCAGTGGCAACTGTAAAGCAGAATCCAAGCAGCTCCACAGTCTTTGTTCCAGGGACAAACGAAGAGTGCGCCCAGATAATCATTTTTGTACTTCCGCGACGCTTATGTACGCCGTGCAGAAACCCAGTCAGACAGGCTTATATCACGTCCCTCGAGTCTCAAATATCCTCGCTGCGCGATGAACTGGCTACCGTATACAAGACTCAAGGTCAAAATGCACAGCGCCTCCTTGCGATGAACGAGACGCTGCGGGAGAAGGAAGAGGTTGCTCGCATAGAGTCCGAGTCCTTACGGAAGGCACGTGAGGACATCTCCCATCTCAAGAGGAAAGTGGATCAGCACTCCGAGTTGATGACAGAAAAGGATCGGACTGCCCAGGTGCGTTTGAAGGCATACTGTGGGCTCGCGGTATCTTATGCCAAGCCACAGGTTCTGCATGACGAGATCAGCACTTTACAGCTCGAGCTAGGCCAAATTGAAGAAAGAAACCAGAACTTGACGCGAGACAATGCCAAGTTATTACAGCGCTGGCTCGATACGAAGCAAGCCGAGGTCAACCGCATGAATGAAGCAAATGAATTCTACGAGGATATGCGGACACGACATCAAGCAGCTGCCAACGCGCGAGATGTCTCGGATACCACCGCAAATCCTGGAGATAATACTGATTCCCAGCGTTCGTCGGGAAACGGGGGTGTGAATGGGGAGGAAATCGGAGCTGGGACGAAGGATGGGACAAAATTTCAACAGGAGAAGGGGGTGAATCTGACGCCGAATGGTTAATAGTGGACGATGAGTAGCAGTGCTTCTCGTGCCGCGTTTTTTTTTCTTCTTACACTCGTGCTTACTCCTTTTAATTATACCCATCATCTTTAATGGCTTTTAGGGATATCCTTTGCTAACCTGTGGCCATTTCTTGCTGTGATATAGATCACGTGTCCTGACGCGTCCCCAGTATTTGATGTTTGTGCATGCTTTGCCGTGGTATCCGTCAAGAGAGGCCTGGTGGTGTATATAAGCTTTGCTTGCTCACCAGCTAACACTTTTCAACTCAACCAACAACCTATCCGTCTGCTCATTTCTATATAACATTTTTTCTACTTTTACCCTCTCTCCTTTCTGCCATGCGTGGTACACTACACATTTCCCTCCTCGCTGCGACCCTCTCCCCATCTCTAGTCCAATCCTCTCCAATCCCTTTTGTACAGAACTATAACTCATCTCCACGCTCCTCTTCCAAAGCGCTATCTGAATCCAGTCGCCCTGGTGGTGTATTCTCCGGTCGTAGCCCTCTAACTCACGGCGGGTCTCGGAGTTATGGTCTTGGTCTTCTCGGCTTAGGTTCCAGTAACGGAGGAAATGGTGGCGACGCGAGCTCCGGCAGCTCATACGCGCAAGGAGGGTATGTCCCAAATTTCTTCTTTGCTGTCGCTGTAAGTCCTGGACACAACACTACCTACGATAGAGATTACCCTGGCGATTATGATCTCGATGACCATCTTTCCGACGGTGGTGACCCGCCCGCTATAGATCTAGGGCCAACTAATTCTGGCGATCCCCCTCAGCCGGGGCCAGAGCAGGAACCCTCTGAAAGTGATGCTGATCCAAAACCCGACGCATATGGTCCCGGAGACCCTGCGCCATCTCCTCCGGAACCTGATACTAGCATAAATCCTGACGAGGGAAACAAATCCACAGATACAGGTCAAGATCCCCCATTACAATCTTCCCCTGATTCCGCACAGCCGTACCCGCCACCTGCGGACACTGGTGAATCTCCCCCTTCACCAAAGCAGGAACCTGAGCATGGCGAAAGTCCATCAGACATCCCGATCTTTTTAGGACCGACCAACAACTACCCTTCTCCGAAAGGACACCACCCGCCGTCCGGTTCTCCCCAGGGTCCTGGCTACCCAGACGAAGAGGAGAGATATAAGCACCACAACGGACCCCCCTACGAACCTTCCTGCGACGAATATGTTGGCGAATCACTGATCAATTTGCTGTCGAATAATGGCGGGGACGGTGGTGACGCATCGTCGGGTGCGGCAACAAGGCAAGAGTCGATGTCTGTGTCTGTTCATCTGCTAACTTGTCCCTAATTCGTAGCATCGGGGACGGCAAATATGGTAGTAGCTCTGCCTCCAGTGGTCCAGGTGGTGATGCTTCCGGGGGCTCTGTGATCGCCGCTCCGGCCCTGATCAATATCTTGTCGAACAACGGCGGAGACGGTGGGGACGCTACATCTGGTGACTCATACAGGTGAATTTCCCGCAGTGCACAATGGATCTGTGCTGATGGCCGTGAGCAAGCGTTGGCGAGGGTCATGGCTCTGCTTCATATTCTGGCCCAGGGGGTGACGCATCTGGCGGATCTATCCACGGCATATGCTCCAGACGCCCCCCGACTCGGCGAACGCTAGCCAAGGACATTGTTAGCTCGTCAAGATCAGGCGGCTCGCGAATGGGGTTGGAAAAGAGGCGTATGTCATTATCCACATTGGTTCGTGATGCGGTTCAATACTAATCCACGTCAAGATGACCCATCTACCGCCGCCTATTCGGGCAAAGGAGGAGATGCTTCTGGAGGGGAGGTCAATAGCGACCCCGCTGTAATTAGCCTTTGGTCTGGTCGGTTGCCCTCTTCCTTCCTTCTTGATTTTAAACTGAGTTTTCCGATGAAGGAAATGGCGGTAACGGAGGCGATGCTAGCTCAGGGATTGCGTATGCACACGGCCCTGGCGCAAAAGCATATTCCGGCGCAGGTGGGAATGCTGCAGGAGGGGACGTCGGTCGTCGCGAACCCGACAATGTCCGGTCAGACACGAACATACTTTACCTTCGTTTCTTTCCCCGGTGGAAATACGGCCCCGCTCATCCAGATGCTGGCAAATACTCCCCAAAGGACAAGGATGAAGGGCCTCACGGTGGCCTGGTCGATGTAGCATCTGGTACGTGCATTGGACAGTATCCATGTTTGGTGAAGTAGGAACTTTGATTACAGGAAACGGCGGTGATGGCGGTGATGCTCATTCTGGAGATGCATTTGCCTTTGGCCCTGGAGCGTCAGCATTTTCTGGCCCTGGTGGCGATGCATCCGGAGGATCTGTAGATGTGACCGAAGGACGGCACGACAAGCCCCGGAAAAGACGTAAGCCCCTACGTGTGAACGCAGAAAGCGCTGCTGACAACTCCCTACAAGACGACGGCCATGGAGACGATTCTGGGCCAGCCGCTTATTCTGGTGCTGGTGGAAATGCCGCCGGAGGAAACGTATACGGGGAAGATGGCTTCGTCAACGCTTTCTCTGGTACGTATTATACATCTCATCATTAGATCACGCCTGATAGACTTGTTAGGTAACGGTGGCGACGGTGGCGACGCTACCTCGGGCGACGCGATTGCCTATGGCAAGGGTGCAAAAGCTTACTCAGGTCCCGGGGGGGATGCATCGGGTGGGTCAGTTGGAGATAGAAAGCCAGGCTATGGACATAAGCCTGGTGGTGTAGTCAATGTCGCATCGGGTATGTATTCAGAGCAGGTCGTTGGAACATTGAATCGCTAACAATCGCAATACAGGGAAC
This sequence comes from Lactifluus piperatus, assembly GCA_003315875.1. Taxonomy (NCBI): domain Eukaryota; kingdom Fungi; phylum Basidiomycota; class Agaricomycetes; order Russulales; family Russulaceae; genus Lactifluus; species Lactifluus piperatus. The sequence goes on from QFDX01002013.1 coordinate 13,477, forward strand.
GGGGGAGATGGCGGAGACGCTAGCAGTGGAGAAGCCATTGCAGTTTCGGATTCGGATTACTAAACTTTAAGCTACATACTCACGCTGCGCTACCTACCTCCTTGCGTGATAATAACACATTTTCTTCTTTTTTCTACCGGGACCACCTATTATTCGGGTTTCGCTTGCTGGATCAGGGACACTGATAAAGTCTTGCAACCTAACGTTTATATCATCATGCGACGTAAGAATCTGTTCGGTTGCGTGAGGCTTGCTCGCTCATTCTAGTTTTTGGTGCTTGACCTGACCACAAGTCCAGAAGCAAAGGAAGCCGATAGACTTCAGCAGCAGATAAAGCAAGTAGCAATGAACTGAGTGGCGAATGTGTGCCAGTGCCCATGCTTTCTATTACTAAGCTTTCTATATTCGGCTTGTTGACCACCGGCGATCGCCCAACGTCCAATACCAACACCCAACGGTACCCAACATTTGTATCAACAACGGCTGAAGCTAGCGCTGAAGAGGAGCATCCGACGACAAGAAACAAGTTGAATTCATTGCTTATGTTAGCGGGTACGAAACACAGAGAAAAAGACGACGGGCGACTACTGAGCAGCAAGGACTTTTAGGAAGTAAAGCAAATGAAACAAAAAGGAAAAGGAAAAGGAAAAGGAAAAAGGCACCGAAATAGCCACGTATCACAAGTGCGGCCGGCAGCTTCGGGTTGGAATTACATCAAATCATTGCTTTAGGGGATTGCACAACAGGTCGACCAATGAAGCCGAAACAATGTGATGAAAGAGAAAAAGAGACCGTGTATCCGAGAATGAGCTTATTAGTGGCCCTGCTGCACGTCCGCGGTGCCCTGCTGCCCAGCGGCAGCCTGCTGCGTGTAGTATCCTATACGAACGTTGTCAGTTGAGAGAATAAGGGACTGTTTGCTGGCCAAACACATACCGCCCCAATAATTTGAATAGTACGAATTTGGGTCGTTCGCCCACTGAGCTTGTGCAGCCTGACCTACGGCACCGACATCTGCACCTGGCGCAGTCTGGCCGGGCGTCGCTGCCGCAGCGGGTTGCGGCATTCCGGGGGCAGCCCCACCAGGACTTGCAGGGTATGCACCAAAGCCATACTGCCCATATGTATTAGGCTGCGGCGGCAGGCCGTACATAGGCTGTAATGACATGAGCTTTGACAGATCAGATGGAGAACCGGCGGTCACATACCATATTTCCATACGGTGTTGCACTAGGCGTAGGACTTAGAGTTCCAGTTGGCAATCCGCCAGCGTCGGCCCTATCCTTCCCCCAACTGCACTTGATAGGCCGTCCATGGACCATCTGACCCTGAAGCTGGACAATGGCCATAGCAGCATGCTCGTGCGTGTCTAGCTTGACAAACGCAAAGCCGCGATCAGCCTGCATGCGGATCTCGGAAAGGTATCCGATGGATTGGAAGAGAGGAATCAGGTCTGCCTGTGTGCAATAGGGTACGAGATTTCCAACATAGACGGTCGTGTTGTACGCAGGCGTCTGTTGCACGACTGTCTCGTACGAGAGAGGACCACCTAAGAAATTCATGGGAGCAGGCGCAGTTCCACTGCTGCCCATAGGAGAGCCAGTCGATGTGGCGGCGGGAGCTCCCTGGGTCTTCTGATTCGCCCAATTGACACGAATAGCGCGGGAGCCGAGCCACTCGCCGTTCATCGTGGCAATGGCTTGCTCGGCGTCGGTTTTGTCACGAAATGCTAAGAAGCCATAGCCACGCGATTTTCCAGAGTTCATATCCCACATGACGCGAGCATCGGACAGGGTGCCAAAGGCTGAAAAGGCCTTAGCAAGGACGTCATCGTTGACCTCGGGAGAGAGGTCGCCAACGAAAACGTGGAAGTGGTTCGAAGTGTCCTCCTTGTTCTGTTGGCCCTGATATGCCCAATTGACGCGGATCTCGGTGTCAAAGATTTTGCGGCCGTTGAGAGTCTGAAGGGCGGTCTCGGCGGCACGCATGTCCATATACTCGACAAAGCCATAGTTAAGACCGCCGTGCTGGTAATTCCGGTCTGGGATGATCTTGACATGCTGAACAGGACCGGCTACAGCAAATATCTCTGTGAGCATGTACTCGGTCACGCGTGGGCTCAGATTGCCCACGTAGAGGTGAGCTCTTTTCTAGCAACGATTCGAGGGAGAGATGAGATTGAGAGGGGCAACAAGATGAAGTCAAACGCACAGGTGCTTCTGCCGGACTTAAGCTGCCCATCGAGTTCATACTTTACAGTATAATAGAAAGAGATCTTTATTGCTGTATGGTCAGGGGGTGGAAGAGAAGGAATGAAGCAAGGGAAGACTCACGACGAGCGGGGATGAAAAGACTCGAAAAATGAAGCGATGGATGATGAGGAAAAAGTAGAGAGAAGAGAGGATGAAAAAAAAACAAAGAGATAGAGAGGAAGAGAGAGAGAGAACAGAGAGAGAGACAGAGAGAGACAGAGAAACGAGACCCACTCACGCTCAGTTGACGACGATTGAAGATGCGATGCACAAAGCATTTTTCTTTTTAATTTTTTTTTTGTTATATTCACGCGGCTATCTCCGAAACTCCGTAAAATGTTACCTAATCATCTCCCTTGTTGCTCACCAACAGGTAAATTCAGCAAAACATTTCCACCAGAGCTCGGCACGTATGTCACGTTCCGATTCCCCGACAACGACTGAACAATCGCCTTGGCTGCTTCAATCTTCCTCAATGCCACGAACGCTTCTCCCGCTTTATCTAATGCCCGTGATATGGTTGCCGCAGCCTCGGCTTCTCCTTCAGCTCGGATCACAGCTGCTTGCCGCTCTTGTTCCGCCTGCCGGAATGTTGTTAGTTCCGTGTTGTGTTGTTAGCACGTATCATGTGTTCCACCCACTTTTTCCACGATGAACTTTGCCCGTTCCGCATCTACGGACCATGTCTAAGCCTCAGGATCAATCGAGTGTATTGACTGACGCACCTTGTTGAGCGATCTGCTTCGCCTCGACAGCTTGCGTAAATTCCTGGTGTGACGGCGGTCGATTTTTCCCATTCGGTTGCAGAGGTAATGGATTGTTCGTACCTTTCCAAACGTGAGATGTGTGATAGACACATCCTCGAGCTGGATGTTGAACTCCCCTGCACGCGCAAACAGGTCCTCCCGAATGCGCGAAGAGACCTGCCAGCATGGTTCTTTTTTCAAGCACAACTACAAAGATAGAAGTAACCCACCACTTCACGCTGAGTAATTAGTTCTGCCGCATCGAATTGAGCTACGATGCTCTTCAAAACCTCATTACCAATGGAAGGTAGAACCCTCTCGTCGTAGTCCAGACCGAGAGTCTGGTAAATTTTTGGGAGATGTGCTGTGTCGGGGCGTGAGAGCACTCGAAGGGTGATGGAAACCATCTGAAGGTCCTTCGACCCTGTAACCGTATTGATGTTCTGTTCGTAGAGTTCACACCCGTCATACGCTGTCTAGCTGGGGTGAACTCACCCGGGGTTTGATACGGCAGTCGTACAAGATGGCACGTTGGAGCACTGGAATCAAGAAGTGCGTTCCCTCTCCTGTGGCCTAAATTCAACCTTTCAGCGCTCTAGGGTCCTGGACCACCAATAGTTGAAACCATACCTGATTCTTCACACCGGAAAACCTGTCGAACATGACAGCCTTGAATCCGCCTGGCACATCGTACAAACTGGATTGTAACAACGCCACCCCAATTGCCAGGGGTACTGACGAGAGGTAAAAGATTAGTCATGTGGAACAAACACAAAATGTAGGCACATACCTGCTATACGAGCTGATGCCATGCAAAGTCTCCTTGCAACTTGCAATAATAGCGCAAATACGCTTCTGACGAGTCGCGGCAGAGCGCGGCTTCTAAGCCACGTGCACTCTTACATACACGTGACCGCTCCCACCATTACTCGGGAAACTTGTTGCAGTATTGCAGTAACTTACAATCGATTTAGGGAAAGGCAAGTAAATACAAATGAACAATAGGAAAAGCTTGGTGCACAGTAAATTGGTCCCGAATGAATTATGCTAGCGGCAGTTACAGTACATTCCACATGATCACCTTTTTTTTGAAAGTTATTTGATGGAGAGTTTTCGTGACTCGGATGAAGGACAGAGAAGGACTCAATTATCTACCTAGAGTCCATGACGTCAGTTGAACGTCTCACTCTGCTGTGCTATATATATTGACGGTTATAGCACCGGCAGTGCACCTCCTCTATCTGCAACGCCCACTTCCATCCTTGCTGAATGACTCCCAAACTGCATCGCCCGCTTCTTCCTCGTGCTCGCCTCTACAAGGCCCATCTTCCTCGCGGCGAGTCTGAGGAGCATCTTGTCACCCACCCCTATCTCAAGCCGCGGGTCCACCTTGACATGCACCGGAAGCCCGACGAGGAAGTTCACGACATCGAGAGAGAGGAACGGGTGCCGGGTTTCCTTGCCGTGCGTGGAGATCACGCGATCGTCACGTCCAAGATTGCGCGTGGGGATGCGATCCAAATCGAGTTGGAGCTGACCAAAAAAACAGTCGGGATAGTATACGGGCACTTTGTCCTTGTATAACTGAACTTACTTCATCGATGACGGCCTGCCAGCCACCAGTATTGTAAGCCGTACGGTGTCGACCATACCCACCGAGGAGTTCATCGGAGCCGAGCCCATTGAGCAACACGCGAGCGGAACTAATATAATGCTCTGGATGAGCGGTCGGACTGCTTCTCACTTTTCCGACGCCACGTGCCGCGAAATACAGCGCCATTGCAAGGCTCTGTCCCGTCAACCAAGTGATGAACTAGGCAAATTTGACGGCTGTAGAATCGCACTACCTACCAGGTCCATGACTGTCTGACAAGGCCACATGATGGATTTCACAGTTGGCTGGGCTGCTTGATATTCTGCGTATGGTACATCAATTTCGACCTAAATACCCCGGGTCAAAGCGACATGTGCGTATACGATCTTGGCGACTTACAAAGTTCCACTGCCGACCCGGACATAGCCTCCGCAGCTCCTCTAGCTCGCTCAGACCAGCAGACCTATCTGGAACAAGGTAGTCGGGGTCATACCGTCCAGACCATTGGCTGTCTGCAGACTTCGCAGCCTGTAGCACCTTTGACTTTTGCTTTTTCTTTTTAAGGCTGCCTACGTTACCGTCCACCTGGACACGTATCTTGCGAGGGTTCTCAAATGCGATGTTAAGCAAATCTATGGGCTCGTCCAATGGTATATGCCTATCATTGTGAGTATTCACGGTGCGTGAACTGGGCTCGCCAACGTACTTATGAGCCAAAAATGCGCATGTGGTGGAATCAATCCCACCACTGAATAGGACAGCCACGCGAGCGGGAGTAGATCTTGCAGAAGGTGTCTCATCTAGTGACGGCAGCGATGCTAGACTTCGTTTGGGTACATTGCTAACTCGGAGCGCGACGCTACGGTCCAGGTGAAAGATTAGACCATCCACGGTTGATGAAAGGTATTGAGGAACACTGTCTAGTGATTGTAATCGAGGAAGTTCTGTGTCTACAGGGGGAAGTGCCTGATTTACTTTTTCAAGTTGTGCCTATTTGAAAAGAACACGACTCAACCAGACGAATAAAGAATTAACAAGAGAATAGCGCACAAATGGTGCGGGCAGAGAGGTATAGCTACTGGGTGGGTGGCGGGCGAGACATTCCAGAGACGCATTAAAGGATATGGCATTGTCGCCAACGAGACTTCCAAGTTTCAGATTATAGATGTGTTCGGTTGAGAGCTCGGTGAAGTTATAGCCATAGTTCGCTCCAATAGACACCGAAGCTAAGAGCAAGTAGGGCAATTCGTGGGTGGGCCAGTGAACAAGCAGGGATCTGCGGCCAAGAGGGTCTCGCGCAAAGAAAACACTCTTAGACCGGCGCTGATAAATGAATGAGGACACGTCCCTTCTTCCCCTAGGCAAGACCTACATGGTAGTAGACGAGGGCGTACCTGCGAATGAGAGGTTGGTGAAGTGTGGTAGACATGGATTTTAAGTCTCTTACGGTCCCTCAAGAGTGCCAAGTAGTTGAACGATAGCAGAGGTATCCTTAAGTCCGCTCATGGCAATGGAGAGCTTGGTACCATCATTCTCTTCCGGACAAACCTTCGCTCACAGTGATTGATCTGTTCCGGAAGTGTAAACGGCGTGAACGTACATCAAGTCCTTCAAAAATCTTCTCAGAGAAAGGGGTGAGCATAACACGGTGTGGTCAAGTAGATGAATATTTCAGACCTCGCCATTCCAGCAAAGAACGTCGCCGGTCTGATGTATATGAGGCTGGGCCACATGCGCATTTCCGCGTAGGCGAAGCTCCGAAGCAAAGAAGTCGAGATGGACAGTTGCCTCGTGGTCGCTTTTGAAAGTTACCTGGTGCCTGCGTTGCGCGTCTGGGCCTGCATGGTCACCCCAACATTTTCATGAATTATATTCACGGTAATGATAATGAGTAAACTACTAGCCTCTTGCTGCGTTTGCAGCTCGTAATTGTTCCATGCATTCGATAAATGCATCATCATGCGTATGGTTGCAATCGCTAGCAGTGCTCGCATGCCATTCCGCTATGAAGACAATGCCACACATGGATAGCGCCAGCTATAGAAAACAGAGGCAAAGGGCCAATCACTGGCAACTGGCATGCCCGGGCCATCCGGGGTCCCATGCGGGATGCGGCCGATGCGGGGCAACACCCGGACCGAGAAAGCCTGGTCTCGCTCTTAACTGGGATATTCTGCACATTCATGCTGCGAACATGAAGTACCTCGCCATGCTGTTGTACCCTCTTATCACCGTCATCTTAGGTATCCACGCAGTAACCGCTGCGGACCAATTTGTTATCCCCAGTGTCCCAATGGATGTCGAGCCTCCCACGTCGCACGGTCAGACGACGCTCTTCGATCTCCTCACTATTGAGCCCAACACTTCAATCTTTTTCTCCTACGCCAGAGAGATCGAATTGGTTCGCCTATTTATGAATGTGGACTCGAAAATTACAGTGTTGGCTCCTACGAACAAGGCTGTAATGGCGTTGGCGAAGAAGCCGTGAGTGCTCGTGACCAAACGACTGTTTTGGATGGTGCAGAGTATTATTTGATGCTTTGTACACGTTGTAGTCACCAGGCACAGAGTGATATCGATGACATCCCCGAGTTGACTGAGCAGGAGTTGGAGGAGCTATCAGAGAAGAACGTCGAACGCTGGGTGTCTCTCCATGTTATTCCCGTGCGTGCATTTCCTTTCCATACATTGGTACTCGACTCACGCGGGCTGGGTTGAAGCAATCCCCCATTTCACTTCCATCCTGCACGTATCCAACTCTGACAGAGGGAAAGACAGTCTCGTTCGAGGAATCAAGCAGAGACCCGAGTATTCCAGAATGGAAACGAGTTTTAGTCAATGGAAAACTCCAAATTGTTGACAGGAAAGAGGTATGTACGGTTCTCCAATTGATGATTCTGTTGACGCTGAACCTGCCCCCTCAAAGGCAATAAATGGCGTCCTCTACGTAATTGATGGCACCATTCAAGACTAGCTACGCAGTGCTTTAGCACCTGATTCGACTTATGTACTAGTGCCAGAACGTGAACAGATAGTAGCATTGATATACTTCTTCGCCTCGTCCAGCGAGTCGGATTTGTCGGTAACCTTGGGGGGTCATAGGTATAGTCAAATATTAGTTCCTCTCCACCGTCGGGTCAATAGTTGTGGAGCCAGTTATTCTGACACTCCCAGTTCTCGTGCGCAAATACCTGTGCAGGACTCAGTACAATCATGAGACGGTATATGGAATACCGACGTTGTTGCCCAATGTGGTGGTATAGTTGGAGTATGTATCCTTGTTCTTGATATAAGAGGACAGTGGGTCATTGGCAATGGGGATGACGTGCCACCCAAGGGGGCTAGCCAGGGGGTCAAAGTTCTCATTTGCAAAGAGCGGCCACCTTCAGAAGGATCATTATATAATTGGGAAGACGTGATACGTTGCGAGTGGGCGAGGTGTAGGCTCCGAAGGAAAGATGGGGCGCCTGGCGAGAAACAACGGCCTTGTACCAATTGTCTTGCATCTCAACTTCGAACTATAAGGAAACTAAGGATCTACTAGTAGAAGAAAAGATAGATGTGGAGTCTTGTCGCCATCAGGAAGCTGGATATAGACAGGCTTTGCCTTTAGGAGAGATAGTATCAGGAATGTTATTAATCATTTCGACAAGAACGGAATTGTCGCCGCCGACAAGATGAGCCTCGAACCACCATGAAGTCATATCCTGATGATTAAGATGATGATTAACATAGACAAAGACAATATGAGGGGGAAATGGCCGAGCTTTCCTTGTATCCCGTATCAGCACTCTTAGTATATGTCGTTGCCGATCGATAAAGCAGCACACATATAATCCTCGAAAGCAGCTTTACCCCTGCCATGTTCCCATTCCTTCTTGCTGAGTTTGTCGATCTGTTCGTATGCCCCCGTTACTCCACCAAATCCTCCTTCGGAAACAAGGCCCAAGCGTTGTAGTTTAGTGGTTAAAGAAGCAGCTGGGTGCGCCAGTTCATCTTCCTGAGGCTCATCATCTTCAGAAGAGCCGTCAGCAACAAAAGAGAGACGAGCCAGAAGTTGCTGGCGGCCGCATATCCACCCTGGAAAGACACAGCACTGCAAAACCCCTTGCGCGAGATGGTCGATGAGTAACAGAGTAAGTGGGCGATACTGCGGGTCCACTTGATCTACCTTGAGGTGGCATGCTGCAAGGTCCTGGTGGCCCTCAGAAAAACTGATCACGCGATAGTTATCCTGTCCGACTTCTGTGAGCTGCATTCTACGTCAAGGGACAGAAGTACTTACCCAGATATCCACCCCGATTTCGTATGCACCCCAGAGGTCATGGACATCGGCACGCAATGGGATCATGTTGTTGAGACAACAAATCTGGTGATAGCCTGTGTACTCAGGATTGCAGTCACCGTTCGGGCCACAGTCGGTGCAGAGTGTTGGCCATCCCATGGACACCCACTTGCCAGACATCAGTTCAGCGGACAAGTGATTGAAGAAAGTACTAACTTGGTCCTGGTATGCATAAGGGAATATGTAACAACCATCGATGTCTGGTGGCTTTATAACATTGTTTTTTAGCAGCCGACCTGTACCAGTGATGCAGCATTCTTTGTACACGTCCCAACACCTCTGAGGGGCCATAGGCGCCTGAAGAGAGGTAATCAAAGCAGTGTTTAGAACAATTTGAGTGTCTCACCCGCTTCTTGTTCTGCACAGGGGATGGAATTCCGGAGGAGTGATGGACAACATGGATATTGCGTGCCAATAGATTGGGAAAAATTTTCAGTGTCGCAAAAGGGAAAGGGAATAATACAAACCTGCGACTCGGTATCGACAGGAGTAGAGATGCCTGAGTGGCTGTCAGTTAGCATCTTTGAGGGTGTGCCAGCCCTGCTTCTGGCTCGTGATCGTGGTAAGATTTGTTTGTAGCCAATATCTATTGGTAGGGGATGGCAATAAGGCTGTCCTTCGAATGAGACTAAAATAACAGGTTGAAAGTGAGAAGGAACATTGCTACACATTGATGTGGGATGCACACACCCAGAAAATCATAGGCTTTACACCTTCCAAACATTTGCCTGGACTGCACATCCCAGGGAATTGACTCCAAGTCATTTGGAGGAGATTGTATTGGTTGAAAGAGGCCACTGTAGTCCCTGGAGAAACCAACAATGGTACTCATACATGCACATAGATTGCCCCAAGTGACATTGGGACCAGTTCAAAAGCCTGAGAGTAGTCTGGTAGGCAGGAATATCTGACGAGGGACAGGGGCTCCCACCAAAGAACAGCTCATCATTGATGTAAATGTGCAAGTCATTGCGATCATAAAATCGATTCACACTTGTGACTGATGGGACAAGTTCTGGGGTGTCGGGCATGATGGCAATAATCCGATGGAAGTCACCTTGTAAAACGAACCACAGTGCTACAGTTTCGTTCCAGTTTCACTGGGTAGCGTCACGTGATTCATCAACAGTATTCCGAGCCTCCTTCCCATTCGATATCAAATATCTACAGTATCATATTGGGTCTGGGAATAAAAACACCTTGATATGGTCACGCCCCCTGCGCCTCCCGAATCTGTGAGCCTCAAGACTCGGAGGATCCCCGACTTGGTTATCAGTACCCTTCCCCCGTACTCTAAACTGCTGCCATTTTTCCAGCTTGCATGCAGAACTGACCGCCGACCCTTTACCGGACAACATTTCTTTGACTCATTATATGAGTGCATCCTCTGAACCTTCTGTTTTACAATCACTTTTGGACGATGCTATGAAGAAGTACGAAAAGCAGGTGGGGACAAGCCTCACGGAAAATTACTTCGCCCTTCGCCATTCGACTCCGTACATGCGACACTATCGAGTCCATCACTGACGTTCTTGGAGAGCGAGCACAAGCTTTTCGTGTATTCCGAGGAGATAACCGTCACAACACGATCATGAAGTCCCTCAAGCATGCCGTCTACTTCCTGCATACGATCTTCACTGGCCTGGGTGCGGCTGTTCAATTTGGA
>QFDX01002014.1:0-11259 GCA_003315875.1 Lactifluus piperatus
GACTGTGTATGAGCTATAGAACAGAACAGTAAAGGAGTGAATATAATCCCACTAGAGGTACTGTATACTAAATAGAAAGCATGCTTAGAAGGATTGCAGTACTTTATTGCCTTATAGATGCAAGTTTACATCCTAGGCATCAGTATTCCTACATCAAACTTGTTTGGCTTGTACAAGCCAAACACTGCAAGTGCCAAAAAGTGCCAAAAAGTTGACAAGCTGACAAGCTAGGTCCATTTTTCCACAAGTTCAGTATATTTTGGGCTCAACAAGCCAGAAAAGCTAACAAGATGGCAAGCTAACAAGCTAAACAAGGCAGGCAACATGCCCGCTCCACAACCCCGTTTGTAGCCATCATCATCACACTATCTCATCATGCTGCAGCTGCCATCGTCCTTGTGCTGCCACCCGCTGCTGCTGCTGCCACAGTCCTCATCTTCACACGGCTGCTGTGGTCCTCATTCTCATGCAGCTGCTGGGACCATTGTCCTCAGGCTGCTTCTGCTGTGGCTGTTGTCCTCGCACAGCTGCTGCAGTCCTCATACTCACGTGGCTGCTGGGGCATTGTCCTTGCACTGCTGCTGCCGCGGTCCTTGTCCTCGCACAGATGCTGGGGTCCTTGTCCTCGTGCGGATGCTGCAGTCCTTGTCTTCATGCAGCTGCTGTGGTCCTCATTCTCGCACGGATGCTGCGGTCCTCATACTCACGCAGCTGCTGGGGCGTTGTCCTCGGGCTGCTACTGCTGCCACTGCTGCAGTCCTTGTGCTTGCGCAGCTGCTGTGGTCCTCATCCTCACATGGCTGCTGCTGCAGTCCTCGTCCTCGCACAGATGCTGCTGTCCTTGTCCTCGTGCAGATGCTGGGGTCCTCGTCTTCGCGTGGCTGCTGCGGTCCTCATACTCACATGGCTGCTAGGGCATTGTCCTCGGGCTGCTGCTGCTGCTGCTGCCGCGGTCCTTGTCCTCATGCGGCTACTGCAGTTCTTGTCCTCACGTGGATGCTGGGGTCCTTGTCTTCATGCAGCTGCTGCAGTCCTCATACTCATGCGGCTGCTGGGGCGTTGTCCTTGGGCTGCTGCTGCTGCCACCATGGTCCTTGTCCTCACACGGCTGCTGCAGTCCTTGTCCTTGGGCAGATGCTGCTGTCCTCATCCTCATGCGGATGCTGGGGTCCTCGTCTTCGCACAGCTGCTGTGGTCCTCATACTCACGTGGCTGCTGGGGCATTGTCCTCGGGCCACTGCTGCTGCTGCCACCGCGGTCCTTGTCCTCATGCAGATGCTGCAGTCCTCGTCTTTGCATGGCTGCTGTGGTCCTCATACTCATGTGGCTGCTGGGGCATTGTCCTCAGGCTGCTGCTGCTGCCGCCACCACGGTCCTTGTCCTTGTGCAGCTGCTGCAGTCCTCATACTCATGTGGCTGCTGGGGCGTTGTCCTTGGGCTGCTGCTGCTGCAGCCGTTGTCCTCGCATCATGGCGGCATTTCCTTTTGAGGTGTGTGGAGGTTAGTAATGAGGTAGCAAGTTGGGGGATTTCATATACTTACTTACCATCCTTGCACCGCCACTGCTGCCGCAATCCTTGTCCTTGCACAGCTGCCGGGGTCCTCACCCTCGTGCTGCAGACCTCGCCCTTGCAAAACAATCCCCTCACATCCCATTTGGACAGGGAGGAGAGGGTGTATATATAAAAAACTGAAAACAAATGTTAGTATAATAGGTTGAAAAAACACACACGTGGTGTGACAATCTTTGAGCCACGTGGTTTGCTGCTTGCTGTTGATGGACCAGTAGCTGCTTGAGGTCAGAGGGAGAGGTGGTGGTTGGAGGTGTGGTGGGAGGCAGTGGTGGCCATACCCAAGAAAAGGAAGTCATGACTCAGTAAAAAAAAAAAAGTCAACTGTGGGAACGAATGTTTGACCCTGTTTGGATGACTCCCGGGGTTGATTTCTGGTGTCACAAACTAAGTTTGACTTCTTTCACATTTCATGGGTACAGTTACAACATTGTCGACATCACTGCCTCCCATTACCACCTCTCCCTCTGGCCTCAAGCAGTTGCCAGTCCATCAACAGCAAGCAGCAAACCACATGGCTCAAAGATTGTCACACCATGTGTGTGTTTTTTCAACCTATTATACTAACATTTGTTTTCAGTTTTTTTTTTAATACACCCTCTCCTCCCTGTCCAAATGGGATGTGAGGGGATTGTTTCGTGAGGGCGAGGTCTGCAGCATGAGGTTGAGGACCCCAGCAGCCGCACGAGGACAAGGATCGCAGCAGCAGCAGCAGCGGCAGTGTGAGGATGGTAAGTAAGTACATGAAATCCCCCAACTTGCTACCTCATTACTAACCTCCACACACCTCAAAAGGAAATGCTGCCACAATGTGAGAACAGCTGCAGCAGCAGCAGCCCAAGGATGAGGACCACAGCATCCGTGCAAGGACAAGGACCACAGCATCCGTGCAAGGACAAGGACTGCAGCATCCGTGCAAGGATGAGGACCCCGGCAGCTGCGCAAAGACGAGGACCCCAGCATCCATGCAAAGACAAGGACAGCAGCATCTGCGCAAGGATGAGGACCGCAGCAGCTGCACGAGGATGGGGACCACAGCAGCCGCATGAGGACAAGGACTGTGGCAGTGGCAGCAGCAGCAGCAGCCTGAGGACAACGCCCAGCAGCCGCATGAGTATGAGGACCACAGCAGCCATGCAAGGACAGGGACCACAGCAGCCGCACGAAGATGAGGACCCCAGCATCCGTGTGAGGATGAGGACTGCAGCAGCCGTGCAAGGACGGGGACCACAGCAGCCACGCAAGGACAAGGACTGCAGTGGTGGCAGCAGCAGCAGCAGCACGAGGACAATGCCCCAGCAGCCATGTGAGGATGAGGACTGCAGTAGCTGCGTGAGGACAACAGCCCCAGCAATTGCATGAGGATGAGGACCACAGCAGTAGTGATGTTCCGGCCCGGCTTGGCCCAAAAGCCGTGGCTTTGGCTTGGCTTGAGGCGGCTCCGGCTTTCCTAAAGACTGGGCCGAGCCAAAGCCACAACAGAGGGCTTGGCCCTGGCCTGGCTCAGCCCAAGCCGCAGCTTTTGACAAGAAATTCATATTTTATCACGCGTGCTCATATTAATTGACAATTGGACATGTACTAGTAGTTACATATATACATACAACAGTACTACCTACAGTATCACAAAACACAAACAAGAAGGGTTTCGAACCCTCCTCGTTTCCTTGCCATGTCGATAAAGGGCACAAAGCACGAAAACATGCCCAATGTGGGCGTGTTTCATGCTTTGCAACATGAAAAACCACCCCCGCTTTTGCGAACAAGAGGGGTGGTGGTTGCTTTCCAGGGTTAAACAAGTGAAGATGCACCCCCGCCTCAAGTGAAATAAGCCCCATCTTGCTTTTTTGCAGGTTCGCGGATATTGTCCTAGTTACACACCAATTCAAGTTTGAGATAAAGACAGGCACAGCGATAGTGGAAGTACCTCAATCTTCGCATATGCCACATCAAGCTCGGAGTTCTGGTAAAAGCTTTTCTCGAACCGTTTGCACGTGTCATCAAATCCGAGGAGTCCAGTAATGAATGTACGGCTAGGCGCAGGCCGTGCATTTCGGTGCTGCTTAGCACAGGTCGGAGGCTGAGTATCACCTCCTTGCGCACAAATTGAGATGCATCCGCAAACACACGGCTGAGGCTCTGGAGGACTTGCTCCTCACTGTATTTACTAGAAGCTCTCAAATGAGCGAATGGTTAGGTGTATAGAAGGAATTGTTTGGAATATGGAAAGCTCAGCATCTCGAGGAGGGTGGTCTCTTCGTCACAACCTTCGTCATCGCTACTTGTAACGGTTTCAGTTCCGTCTGGGCTCGGATTGTCATCAGCTTTGATGCCATGTGTGCTGGCACTGGTGTCGCTGGTGGTGTTGTCCCCATTCCCTCATTGTCTTCACCGTCCCTCTCCATTCTCCGTCATCCTCATCATCGGCTGTTGGGGGGTTCCTCATTGTTCAGGTGCTGGTGGCAGTGTGTGTTGGGGTTTACCCCCCTGTCGTTCGTTCCCGTCGTTTGCCTGGAGATGATGAAACATTCCATCATTGCATCATCGGGGCCGGGATATGGATCCACCCCACAAGCAGCTGCTCACGGCGGCGGTTGGGGGTGCTATTCGGGTTTCGTCATCGTTCCCCCCTCGTCCCGTTGTTGTTCCCTCAGGTGATTTCCATTCATTGTCGATAGTAGTTAAAATTGGTACCTAAAAGTTTGTTAGTAAAGCGAAGCTGAAACGAGAGAAGAAAAAAAAACATACCTGTGGCCCAAGAGAAGTCAACGACGTCTCCTGGGCTGGTTTCCCTCGTCCTCGTCACCTCCCAGTCATTGGTCATCATTCTGTCATTTCCGTCGTTCTGCTGCTGTTGTTTGTCGTCGTTCCCATTTCTGACTGTTGTGTAGCGAGTTGGAGTTCAAGGTCGGCAATCTAGGTGGACTGCCATACTGAGACATGTTGAGGGATGTTGGAGTAAAATGTGGAGGAGCGCACCTGATCTGAGCCACCACGATGATAATCGGAAGAGGAAGATTGGGCAGGTCCCATGAATCAGCCGTGTATACCACAACAACGGAAAATCGTCATGGGGCCCGCGTTGCGTCCTGAGGCTGAGGCCTGAGGCCTGAGTGTTTGTCCTGAGTGTTTGTTTGAGATTTGGACGTGCGAAAATTCTGGGTCAAAGCCACGGCCTGAGCCGGTGGCTTCAGCTTTCAGCTACGCTGAGCCAGGCCAAAGCCCTTGTTGGGCTGTCACCATCGGCCCGGCTTGGCCTGGCCCAAACAGGCTCGGCTTGGCCCGGCTCCTGGCTTTGAGCCAGGCCGGGCACATCACTACACAGCAGCTGTGCAAAGACAAGGACCGCAGCAGCCATGCAAGGACAATGGCCCCAGCAATTGCATGAGGATGAGGACCACAGCAGCCACGCGAAGACAAGGACCGCAGCAGCTGTGCAAGGACAACAGCCACAGCAGAAGCCACACAAGGACAATGGCCGCGTTAGCAGCAGCAGCAGCAGCAGCAGCAGCAGTGGCAGCATGAGGACAAGGACCACAGCAGCAGCAACAGCGCGAGGACCGCAGCGGTGGCAGCAGCAGTGGTGATGCGAGGACCACAGCCATGGCAGCTGTAGTGTGAGGATGATGATGACAACGATGGCTATGAATGGGGTATGGGTAGACACAAAATATGACCTATGGTTTCATTAAATAGATTTTTATGATATTGTGTGAACTTGAGCTTGTCAGCTTGTTTCACTTGTCTCACTTTTTCACTTGTCAACAAGTGAAACAAGCTTAAAAAGTGTGAAAAGCTAACAAGAATTTTGTGAATTTACTGATGACTACAAAGTGTCAAAAGATGCTGATGTCCATTAGAAAGACAAGGGTAAAACTAGGGCCACCTCTTAACTAAACAAGCTAGTGCCCTCTTAGCCACCTACAGTATACCTCTGCCCCTTCTCTCATGCCACCATGCCCCATTCCTCTTATAAAGCCCTGAATCCCTGACAAAAAGGTACTGTGATTCTTCTAGCATGCCTTTCTATTTAGTTTTAGCTTCTAGTGGTAGTATATTTCACTCCTTTACTGGTCTGTTCTACAGCTCATACACAGTCAAATATATTATAACATATATTGCTTGTTAAGACCAAAGGCTATACATTAGTACATCACATGGTTTACCCTTTCTACAAGTTGTCTTCAGTTAGTGTTGCTATAGCTTATATTTTCCACTTTTGTAGAAAATAAAATAAAATAGATAGAATTATGGAAATATTTGAGCATATATGTCTCTAAGAAAGCTGGGGGGTTCTCTGCAAACACTAAGGGATCTGAGCTGCCAGTGAGGAGATATTGGGCAAAAAGGTGCAAGCCATCAAATAGTAAAATATATATTTTTTTCATGTTTTTCTATGTTTTTCTATGTTTCTCTAAGTTTTTTTATGTTTTTTATGTTTTTATTATGGTTTTCTATGGTTTTCTATGTTTGTTTATGCTTTTTTATGTTTTTCTATGTTTTTCTATGTTTTTTTATGTTTTTATTACAGTTTTCTATGTTTTTCTATGTTTGTTCATGCTTTATTATGTTTTTCTATGCTTTTTATGTTTTTTTATTTTATCTATCTATTCTATCTATTCTATCTAATCTATTTTAAGCATTGATTGATTACTGTGTTTTTTGTCCAGCTCATATGTTGGCTTAGTAATCCTGACTCAGAATTGCCTTTTTAAGAAATCTTAGTCAGAATCAAGCCAATGAAATTGCTAAGATATTGCTCTAGGCAAGCAATGATAAATTGTCCTGGAAAATGAAATCACCAAAATATTGTCCTAGGCAAGCAATGAAAAATATCTCAAAAAAGAAATGAAATCACCAAGATATCACCCTAGGCAAGCAATGAAAAATATCTCAAAAAAGGAATGAAATTGCCAAGATATCACCCTAGGTAAGCAATGATAAATTGTCCTGGAAAGAAATGAAATTGCCAAAATATTGCCCTAGGCAAGCAATGAAAAATATCTCAAAAAAGAAATGAAATCACCAAGATATCGCCCTAGGCAAGCAATGAAAAATATCTCAAAAAAGAAATGAAATTGCCAAGATATCACCCTAGGCAAGCAATGATAAATTGTCCTGGAAAGAAATGAAATTGCAATGATATCACCCCAGGCAAGCAATGAAAAATATCTCAAAAAAGGAATGAAATTGCCAGGATATCACCCTGGGCAAGCAATGATAAATTGTCCTGGAAAGAAATGAAATCACCAAAATATTGCCCTAGGCAAGCAATGAAATATATCTCAAAGAAGGAATGAAATCACCAAGATATTGCCCTAGGTAAGTGTTACGGATTTTTCATTCTTTTCTCACCCTGGCTCCACCGGCCCGGACTATTACCATATTCGGACTACCCCATCTTTTTTTTTTTTTTTTTAATTTAAACAAAATCCCATTTGTAACTGGGTTTGGTGGGAACACCACAATTACCAGGTCAAATACAAAGACAGTACCTAACTCTATGTATTATCGCGTAATGTGTCCACCAGGCCCCTGCAAATTCTCTGTTTCTTGGCAGTGTTGAGGCGCATTGAGCAGCAATTCACTGAATCCTCTTGGGGGTTGTTGGAAGTGAGCGATCTGGACGGCAGTGTCCCTGAGTGGTGGCCCTCCTGTAGGGCGGCTTCTTGGGCATTTGATGGCGCTCTGGCCCGCTTCTTCTGTCCTTGCAGGAAAGCGGTGGCCTGGGGTACGAGAGGGGGTTTTGAGGGTGCAATGGGAGGCTGGGAGGCTGGCTCGTCCAGTTTGGGGGGATCGGCATTACCCTTTCCCTTCCTATCTCCACTCTTCTTGCTCGCCTCACTGGAAAGAGGGCATCGGTGTCGCTTCTCAGCTTTGCGCGATGTGAACTTACATCCGCAAGTTGGGCATTGCTGGTGTGCTTGGCCTTGGGCAGCTTCTTCGGCTGCCTTCCGGTGGTCTCACCTCAATATGCAGTTCCTCTTCCGTGCAAGTCACTTCCTCTCCTTCAGGGCCTGCAATGTGAGACACTGGCC
This sequence comes from Lactifluus piperatus, assembly GCA_003315875.1. NCBI lineage: Eukaryota > Fungi > Basidiomycota > Agaricomycetes > Russulales > Russulaceae > Lactifluus > Lactifluus piperatus. The sequence continues at coordinate 7,610 of QFDX01002014.1, forward strand.
CCTTGTGAGATCAAAGAAAGCCCGTGGGCTTTCCTGGTTGAGAAGCTCTAATAGAAACATGAACATCACCTTTTTCACCTTGTTGATGGGGTGAGGTACCGGTGCAATGGCGCACTTGACCAGGTGAGCATGGAACTGGGGAGTAAACTCGACCCATGTAATATTTCCGTCCTCGGCTTTCTGGGCCAAGAGGGCCTGGGCCCTGAGGTGGTCCTGAGACAGGAACCAGCGGCGGCGGAAGATGTTGAGGATGTCAAAGACGGAAAGATCCGTCGCCTCAGTAAGGGCCTTTCTCTTCGCAGGCATGACCCCTTTAGGGACAAAGGGGAAAGGGGTGCAGTGCCCTGGGATAGGGGCGTCCCCCTCCACGATGGGATGCAGGGTTTGAAAGGAGGTGACCGTGCATCAATGTCCATCGCTGTCCTCATATACCAAAGACAACATCGTGGTCACTGGATGGGAGTCCCCTTGAAAAACCGACGAAACCAGAAAACTCGGGGGAATTGGGAGACCAGGCTCTACCTCAGGCCGTAAGGGCAGAGGTGGTCAGGCCATGGGTGGAATGGGAGCATCAATATCCATGTCTCCCAGGAACCCAGCAACAGAGAAGGTTGGGAATGGGATCTCATCCTCATCAGTGTGGGTGGGGGGAGGGGATGGGGGGGTAAGAGTGTTGAAACGGTTGGCCATCAAAAAAACGATGATGGTGGTAAGAGTCCAAGAAGGGATGGACTACCCCATCCCATTGTACCTCGTTTCATTTCCTCCACATGCGCGTCAGTTTTACTTCCATTGCTTAGCTACAATAAGAGGGTATAACCCCTCATCTCTTCGACCCTTCTACACATTTCCAGCCCGTTCCATCAAGAGGCACTGCAATGCGTCAACATGTATTCCAAGGTACCTCCTGGTACCTTCTATTACCTTCTATGACCTTCTTCTCTCCTTCTTAACCTTTCTCCTTCATTAGACTGGCCATGGTCCGGTTCATGAACCTCTTGAACCAGGTTCACACCTGAACCGGACCTGAGGTTCAGGTTCAGGTTCAGGCCTATGGCTGGACTGAACCTCTACAGGGGTCCAGGTTCAACACATTGTGTGAACCTGGACCTAAGGTTCGAACCTGAACCTCAAGTGGTGCTGGGGGTGGTGCTGACTTGGGTGGTGCAGGGGGGGGCTGACTTGGGCAATCCTAGGGGGCAGCAACTTTGGCGGTGCTGGGAGGGGGTGACTTGGGCAGTAGGGATTGTTTGTGTTGTAGTAATGGTCACTTCACTAGAGAATCAAAAAATGGGAGTTTTATTACAAGAAAGGATACATTTGTTGTCAGATCTGCAGAGTATGAGAATATGTGGCGGCGTTGCACAGTGGCGTGTTGCGGGGTTCCTCCTGCCTGAGCTGCTGCCTCGCGCTCTGCATCTCCCCACCCCTGTTCAGCCTTGCGGACCTCCTCCCAATGTCATAGTGTGTCGCCAACCAAAATACAACACTCCCCCACAAGGGTAGCAGTGCTGTGTTGTGGGCCAAGGCTCAGTGCATTGTGCGCAATCCAACTCGGCAATGCCTTCATTAGTGCATCTGCTGTCACTCTCTTGAATGAAACCATGTGCTACTATGCATGCCTTGTGCTCATCAATCGAGCCGTCTACCTTGAGCTTGATCTGGAGGACCCTCTGCCACTGTCCACCTTGTTTGTTGACTGCGGCACCATCTCCCATGTCCCTGCCTGTCACAGGGTGTCGATATCGTGATCCATTGCAGCTTCCCAACTCTGCCGATCAAGGCAAGACCACACCTCACCAATCGCCCTCAGATCGCCTTGCGCGTCTCCCATCGCAGTTGCTGCTGCGTTGTAGTCCAATCCTGCTGTGAGCGTCTGTCTGACTCTGATGTTAGGTCTGCACTCTTGCCTCCCCTACCAATCAAGGTGTGTCCACTTTTGGCGGGGCATCGCATGTGTGGTGGTGAAGTGAGCGGTGATGGTGATGCTCCCCATCCACCCCTTCCTGCACAAACTTGTCGTCGGTTACTGGTCCAGGTGGCTCTCCTGTGCTGCCGTCTGGTGTGCTGGCCTGCTCTGGCATCTTGCACCCGCCGTCATCTGGCGTGGCTGTCGCTGTTAGCTGTGGCTGAGTCGTCGTCACTGGCGAGGTGGTGCTGGTGTGAAGTGGCAGCATGTAGGTGATGGGGTGTCAGTAGTTAGCTCCGCATCATGCTCGACTGTGATTGGGTGCTCCTCTGGCCAATAAGGGCCCTTGTTGTGACCCTCCCTGCGGCCCACATCAGTAAAATAACAAATCTCTCACGGGCTTTTGGCACTTTTTTTCCCTTTTTCACTCATTGAGAAGCCAAAAAGCCAGGAAAGTGCAATGAGGTCAAAAAGCTCACCAGCACTCACCAGCTCACCGGCACTCACCAGCTCACCAGCACTCACCAGTACTCACCAGGCTCACAGAGAAAAACCAATGGTATTGTCTAGATCTAGGTTGGCAAACTGTGGAATATGATACATCATTATCACGAATAAACCAGATTATCTACTACATCAGCAACTTTTTAGCATCACCCTCACTGCCATCGCCATCGCCCTCGCCCTCGCCCTCGCTGTCTGTCGCATCCTCGCCCTCACGGTTGTGCTCGCTGTCGGTCAGCATCCTTGCGCTCACGCTCGCTGTCTGTCACATCCTCATGCTCGTGGTCGTGCTTGCTGTCAGTCAGCATCCTCACACTCGCGCTCACTCGCTGCCTGTCACATCCTCGCACTCGTGCTCACTCACTGCCTGTCGCATCCTCGCACTCGCGCTCACTCGCTGCCTGTCGCATCCTCGCACTCGTGCTCACTCGCTGCCTGTCACATCCTCACACTCGCACTCGCTCGCTGCCTGTCGCATCCTTGTGCTCATGCTCGCTGCCTGTCGCATCCTTGTGCTTGCACTCGCTGCCTGTCACATCATCGCCCTCACCCTCGCTGCCTGTTGCAACCTCGCGCTCACGCTCGCTGCCTGTCGCATCCTCGTGCTCGCAGTTGTGCTCACTGTCGGTCGGCATCCTCGCCCTCGCCATCTGTCGCATCCTTGTGCTTGCGGTCATGCTTGCTGTTGGTCAGCATCCTCGCACTCACGCTCGCTGTCTGTTGCATCCTCGTGCTCACAGTCATGCTCGCTGTCTGTCACATCATCATGCTTGCACTCGCTGTCTGTACGAGCTGTGTTTGTGCTAGTGTTGCCACGGTTCCGGTTCGGAGCCGGTTCCCTGGCAGAACCGGACCGGAGGGAACCAGAACCAGCACCAGAACCGTGCTCAGTTCTGAGTGGTTCTGGTGGAACTGGTGAGAACCGTGAACTGGTTCTGAACCGGTTCTGGAACCGTTGAACTGCACCATGCTTATAGAGAATTGCATGGGTATACCTGCGCCCTACCTGTGCCCTTCAGAATGAGCTCAAAATCATGAAAAATGATTGAGAAATGGCTGAGAAATGGATGAAATATTGTTTTGAGTCACTGAGTCTAGTGTTGCTGCAGCTCGCATTTTTTACTTTTGTAAAAAATAAAATAAAATAGATAAAATTATGAAATTATTTGAGCATATAGACCTCCTCAAACCTCGGGGGGTACTCTGCGAACACTAAGCAATCTGAGCTGCCAGGGAG
>QFDX01002015.1:0-10506 GCA_003315875.1 Lactifluus piperatus
GGAGGAGGGAGAGAGATGGCGAGGAGGGAGGGGGGACCGGCGAGGAGGGAGGAAGGACCAGCGAGGACAAGGGAGGAGGAAGGAGGAGGAGGGACCAGCGAGGAGGGAGGAGGGGCAAGGGAGGACGGACGACGGAGGAGAGAGGACGGATGACGGACGACGGACGACGGAGGGACCAGCGAGGAGGAGGAAGGGTCTCCTATGCGCAAAGGTAAGCCTCGCGTACCTTCCGATGGGAGGGAGGCAACCTAGAAAAAAAAAGTTTCTAAGTTCACTTTACATAAGGTAAAGGCGAGAGAAGTCGAACTTCGAAAGTTTGACGCGTTGACGCGTCAAATTGCGCCAAGTCGGAACTCCCACGGTTGACTTTTGGTTCGACTTTATGCGTAATGCTACGTGTCAACGTTGTCAACTCCCACCACCACTTCACCGCTCCTCCCTCTGGCCTCAAAATTTCCCGGTGCGTTTTCCTCAATATTTTGTACTAACTTTTTTTTATAGTTATTTTTTTATACACTCCCCTCCTCCCCGTCCAAATGGGATGTGAGGGGATGTTTGGGGTTAAGAGACGAAGTGCCAGGAGGCCCACGTAGGGTACCTGTAAGGTAAGCACATGAATCATCCCAGCCTTCCACTTCATCACTAACCCCCCTGCCCCACATGCTATGGTACCACCCTGCCATGTAATCTGGCCTGGGGCCACGATGACACCGCCGCGAGCAACGACAACGGTGTGGCAACGATACTTCAACGACAACCACCACCACCACGTCCACGCCCACCACGTCCACGCCCACCACGTCCACATCCACCACGTCCACGTCCACCACCATGTCCACGTCCACCACCACATCCACGTCCACCACCACCACGTCACGTCCACTTTGACCGCATCCACCACCTCCACGTCGACCCCATCCACCACCTCCACATCGACTGCGTCCACCACCTCCAGATCCACCACCAACCACCACCGCGTCGCGTCCACCGGATGTGAGGGTTTGAGGGGCTGGAAGTACTAGGAGGCCTGGTAGGGTACCCGTCAGGTAAGCGTGTAAATCATCTCACCCCTCCACCAGATCACTAACATCTTTGGTATGCTATGGGCACCACATGTCAATTTGCCTGGGCCATGACGATGACCACCACGTGACGAGGACGAATACCCACCACCACCATGCGACCAGACCACGCGACAACAACCACCATGCGGTGAGGACAAGGACGAGGGCAAGGGCAAGGGCAAGGGCAAGGGCAAGGGCAAGGGCAAGGACGAGGGCGAGGCGAGGGCGAGGGCGAGGGCGAGGGCGAGATGAGTTTGAGGGCGAGGACGAGGACGAAGGTGGGGACGAGGGTGAGGGCGAGGGCGAGGGCAAGGCGAGGATGAGGACTAGATAAGGATATAGATCTTATATATGTCTTATGTGTCTTTTACCTACCTGTTTAGAATTTTCATTTTGTCTTTTGTGTCTTAATCATAAGTCTTTGTGCCATCTTATTACAATGAGGCTGGACTTGTATTTATCTTTTCTGTCTTAACATGTCTCTTAGGCATCTTTGGTTCCATCTTAAAATGACTTTTTGTACATCTTATCTGTCTTGTTTTATGATGCTTGTCTTATGCTAAGACACTTGTCTTAACCTAAGACAAGTGTCTTAGCATAAGACAAGCATCTTAGCATAAGACAAGTGTCTTAGGTTAAGAAATGTTCTTGTTAAGAACGGGACCTGTCTGAATTAAGACACATCCGTCTTAACACAAGGTTGTCTTAACCTGTCTTAGCCATGCATTAAGACATGATAAGACATGATAAGACAAAATGAGGTTTTCCTGATGTGGCCGCCGCAGCTGTGAGTACTATTGGCATGTCTAGTCTATATTGGTCCACTCCAGCTCAACTCAAATCTTATTTAAGGTCGAATGCGCCTTCAAGATGTACCATTCTGGTGTGTGTAAGAATGTCGGCCAGTTCTCGTGTGAAAAGGTTGGCGACATGATCGACGACTACATGATGTCTGCTTCCAATCTCAGTGACCGACGATGGGCGATAATCTTGGGCATATGTGGCACCCATGACGACGGAAGTGACGATGAATATGAGGGTCCCAGTGCAGAGTCCATGCAACACAGCCGCCGAGTGCTTTACATTCCCAGCAGCCCGTGCGACGCAGATTAGTTTACCCATCAGTGTTTGTTTCATTTTCTATTCCTGTGATGCTCACATTGATCCTTTTTCGTATGCAGATGCACAAATCGCGTCACAAACTACCATCTTTTCTGGGCCTACAACATTTTCTCCATCAAGCGTTGATTGACTGGATCGCTCCCAAATCCAAAATGGGTTTGAATTTGATTAGTATTCCAATACCCCAGTATCCTAATAAACCGGCCCTTCATTTTCGTAGTACATTCATACTAGCCCTCATAGGATTCGGATATTACATTAGATACCGCTTGTAATGAAATCGTTTTCCCGAAATATGAAACTTTATATTTGCTTGACTTTTTCAGCTTGTGTTCTTGTGAGCACTTTTTAAGTAAATTTGTGCCAAACTTTCAGAAAAACCGACATAGCTTGTTGGTCTTGCAACTTTCAGACTTTTTTAGCTTGCACAAGCTTGCACAAGTTATGGCAAGTCCCGAAAAGAAAAGTGCAGGAATACTGATGTAACCTCTCAACCCTAACCTGCCCCAACGATGATGCGAGGATGAGAACAACGATGCGACGAGGATGAGGACGAGGATGTTACAAGGATGAGCAAGACAATGCGACAAGGATGAGCACGACGATGTTATGAGCACGAGCACAAGGATGTGACAAGGACAAGCACATCAGCAAACCACGATTTGCTATACAGAGCTGTACAGGGCTCCACAGAGCTGTACAGAGCTGTACAGAGCCTTATAGCTGACCCAGGTTTTGCTGATGCACGACGATGTTACGAGCACGATGTGATCAACCGGGCAATGTCGCAGCCCTGCGTTCTCTCAGCCTAGGTGACTGTCTCGTGCGTAACCCGTCTACCCCTACTACTCTCCATTCCCATCCTTTTCTTTTGCAGGCACATATATATAGCTGCGTGCATGCTACGCCCGCAACGACCACGTAATGCCCACGATGACCGTGACCACCGCTGCGACCCCCTGTTAGGGATGGGTAGGAGGGAGGGGAGATGGTGAGAGGGAGGGACAAGGGCACCACTACTATGTACATATTTTGTAATACCATTACCATAATAAAATTTTCTGATTTTGCTGTGAAAATGAAATGAAAGTTATATGTTGGAAAATGGAAAGCTACTGTATAAAGGTGCAAAGAATGGGGAACATGGTACATCTCTGTATTAATCTAGACAACTCTGTATAGTACTCAGTAGATAGATCACATGTCTCAGTAGCACTACATAGCTCCATATTGTTGTCACACTGTCTATATTATCGGGGGTTAGCAATGGTGCTATACAAGCTACCCTGTCTACATATTTCTATGTTGCATAACCTTTTTTTTCTGATGGTGGTGCCTTGCTCTGCCAGTCACACGTCATGGTTCCAGTCCAGACAATGTTGGCATTGCTTATCTCAGCATCATGTGTATCTACTGTCCCTCACCCTGGCCCTGACTCCAGCTCTTGGCCCCCCTGCCTCCATACCCCACTCCAACGTGTCCACCATTTGAAGTAGGTAACAGCCAGTTGTTTATCAAGCTGAGACTACTGAAACTGGCAGTGGATTTTACCATTGCATACAATAACATAACACTGTCATTTTTTTTTGAACTCTTTACAACAACAAATAGCATGGGTGTAACTAGTAAAACCTTCTCCAGCGAGGTCATGGAAGTATAACGGACAAAGTAAGTATCGAGAAACTACGACAGGTCATTGGGAAACAGAGGAGGGATCGGATATTGGAACATACAGTAAAAACGGACAGATCAGGAAAGTCGGATTTGGAAAAAAAAAGTGGCTTCAATTGTTGGGCACAAGAAACGTTGTCAAGCAAGCTAAAATGGGGGGCACGAAGCCGCAATGCATATATGCTCCCGCAAATTAATTAACCTTACGACAAATGAAAGTACTTTAGCTTATAACAATGTGCTTCGAGTATTCAGAATATAACTCACCGCAGTCAAAGAATCCGTAAAGTGTGATTTATAAGCAGGACCAAGCCTAATGTTCGCGTCCTTTTTGTCATAACGAACCACGCCGTTTATCTTTATTTGAATGCCCCTGTGAACCAACAAGTAGTTAACGATACGTTTAGGAACCAAAAGGAATCCACAGACGTCACAAGCCAGTTATCAAATGTACCGAACTGTAGCTGCAAATTTGAAAGTTCGTTGTCGATGATAAGGTCGAATCGGTCGACATCATACAAATCTAGGAGGTGAGTATCCGCCAGATCAAAGCTATCCGTCCGATCTGACTCAAACGTAAGAGCCGACACTCCAAGCATCCCCGTATCACTATCGGACACAATCGTTTCCAGCAGCCAGTTCTTCGAATTTACCAATGGAAAACTGGAGCCTGTCGACTGAGAAGAGTGACCGAAGCTGATTGAAATTTGGCGATCAGTCCCTGAGTTTCCAAGGAAACCAAAAAGATGTCAACGAACCCAACGACGAAGCTTCAAAAGACTATAACTCACCCGCTGTGTCAAAAAAGCCTAACCACGAGCTGCCAGTTGTGATCTCAACGTGAATGTTCTCTATGCCACTGGCTGCATTCGTCGCAGTTGACATGAGTAATCTTTTGCCTGGCCGTCTTACCGAATGAACTACTCACGATACTTTAGCCTCTCCGATAGCAAGGCATTATACCTGTCAATCTTCCAACGCCAGGAATAGAGATCAATCAACATTTGCAAGAGCGTACCAGGAAAAGTAGAGACCCACCGAATGACTGTCGCGAAGGTTCAACGAGTAGACGCCCTTCAAGGTAAAGTCCTGCCCCAACCTCCACCACTTGAACGATACAGCGATATACGGAACTGGATCCTGATCATGAATGACGGCGACAGCCGTCAAACTACTTGCCAGCCCCCGAGTAAAAAATGTATAAAACTCGTCATTAGCACAACGAGGAGCCCCAAAATTGATGAGCTTGAGAACTTTGCGATCTTGGAAGCCATATGTGGATTTCATAGCAATCGCGAGGTCAGCAGCACAGTAAGCCGCGATCGCTCCGCCGAGAGAGTGGCCTGTCACGTATATTTTGGTGATTGCTGAGACGCCGACATCATTGATGACACCCTAAAACAAAAACGAAACCAGTTAGCCCACAACTACAAAAATCACATATTATATGACCACCCACCTGCACAGCTGTCCAAACGCTCTGCCTGACAGATAAATAAGCATCCGCGAAACCCTTTGGTGCCAAGCCCGTCGCGGGTGCATGTCCCAAGAGAAAATTCGCTTCGGCTGTCGCAGGATTAAGATTGCTTTGCCAGTCTTGTAACTCCAGAGTGCCACGGAATGACACTACTAGCACCTTGGCTGACGAATTCCAAACCACGAAACCCTGCGTACTCGTCGAAGCTTCGTCCAAAACCACCTTCGACGTATACGGAATGCCCGCCAGATAGCTTGTAAGGCCGGCATTTTTTAAGTATGCCGCATTCGCCATGTTCCCACAGAGAACCATCTCCTCAAAGGTCACGCCATACGCCAACGATATCGATGTGGATCTAGATGTGGTGCCTTCTCCAGCGACACCGAAAGGGCGGAATCTCCTTGTAGTTGGTGGGCTATACGGCGAAACATACCTACATCATAGCAAGCTGTCAGACGATTCCAAGAGCGGAAACGATGCCGGACGTCCTCACCGGAAAATTCCTTCCACATAAGATACACCAATGACCAAATTGGACGAAGCGACAGCGAGGCTCTTGATATGTCCAGGGATAGTTTCCCAGGCGTTACTGGCCGTTCCCTTCCACCGACTGACCTTTGACTCCTTAGTCACACCAAACACCGCCCCGTCAACCCCAACTTGAACCGAGCTCAGATTAGTTGCTCCACCATCAACCCATGTCCTAATTTATCCCAAAATAAAAGTAGCGAAGGTCAATCATCCAATGAGCTAGTCACGGGAGAGAGAACTAACGTTGCTGTCGAAGATACATCTTGACGCCACACTTTTCCCGTACTATCTAGCGCCCATACTAAATCGCGAGTCGCAGTGGATATAGCAACGATCGTCACATTCGGCGGCATGGATGAGGTAACGTCCGTCCAAGTCAAGGTAGTGGCCGACCCATCCATCTTGAAGATCTTATTGCCATTAGAGATCGCCCAGAGATTATTATCCACTCCGCAAGAGATATATTTCGCGCCCCCATCCACGCCCGGGATCGATTTCCAGATAGTCTTGGATGTCGAATCGCCCAATCTATAAATCGTACCATTGTCAAGCATGACGTACAGCATGCTCGCCAATCCGAGGGAAACGTTTACGGCCTTGGCGTTGGCCGAATTCACGACCGGAGGAATTTCTTTCCACAACTGATTGCCGATTGAACAGAAAATGCGTTTGTCGGAGGTCAATGCGACGAGGAATCCATTTGGAGCTACGGTGATATCCGCAAACGCAGCATTTCTGAGATCAGGTCCTCGAAACCATCGCCATTGAACAGTGCTTCAATGACGCGGATATTAAAAAAGTGTATATTCAATGATGAAAGGGAAGTGGAGGAACGTACTTTCCGAACGAATAATCAGTAGCTTGAGTACTGATACGGTCAACGGTAAGAACCTTTGGAATACCGACCCTAGGAAACCCTGAATTGAAGAAAAGGGGTCCCGCCACTTGATTGTTGAAGATCATATTCGAAGTCAGGTTATTTACAGTCCACAGAGCGCCACCATATTGGTAATTAAACGGTTGGGTGCGAACTAAGTTGACGTTGAAATCTTCGAAGGTAGAGGGTCTAAATCAGAAATTGTTGTACCCCTTGAAATACGAGACATGTACCTGTTCCGTCGATCGGGTACCAGTTGACGCTAGTCGGTGGTGACACCCCCAGGGATTTGCCGTCAATGTCGTTGACCAACAGATTGCGAGAATAATACCACAGCTGAGAGGATGCGAGGTTATTAAAGTCAGGTATGGACAATGTTACACTGTCAAGCACGACTCCATCTAAACAAGATTGGGAACATGAAAAATGTAATTACAAAACTATACAAAACGGAACTCCTCACCTGATGAGAAAATTGGCTGGGCGAAGCCAGGTGGAATCAAACACCACTCTCGTAGTTCCGGTCCATCAAAAAAGGTTGTCCAGATCGGAGTATCGTCAGCGAGAATAAGTTTCGCCCCAGCCTATCAATAAAAACATCAGTTATAAACAACAAAAGCTGAAAAATGAGTCATACTATGTAACCGTAACCATAATCATCCTTCGATCCGGTTGGAGGCGTCGGAGTTGTGAGCTGTGGGCGATCAGGTCTCAGAATTTTGGTGGGAAATTTAGAGCTGGTGATGCGCCCGGTACGACCGTTTCGAGACCACACTTGTTCAGGAGGTGCCGTTCCAGACCTTTACGAGATTTAGTCAAACTTTATCTGGACAAGCGAAACAGAAGACACAAAACTGGAATGGGACAAGCGTGACCACCGAACCGTCTGTTGAGAGACATTTGTTGGCAGCGGAGTTGACGATTTGTCCGCTCTCAGTCCAAACCCAGAGTTGGGTTCCGACTTGAGCATCCGAGCGGGACGTTTTCGTTTGGAGAGATGGTGCAACGCCAGCAGCGTTGGCCGTTGTGGAGATGACGAATCCGGAGATAAGCGTATAAATCCACACTGGAGAACGATCATCAACTGTGCATAAAAGGGTTGTTGGTGAACTCCTAAAAAAACGACAAAGAAAAAGGAATACGCACGGGCCTTTGCAGGGAGTTTTGGAAGCTGCCATCTGTCGGCGCTTGTATCGACACTGTATGTTACACCCAAGGTGGGATCGCTGAACAAATTGAAAGCGAAAGTCGGACCACCTGATGATGTCCTATCAGAGAGACGATGGTGGGCTAATGTGATGTTGCATGACCTTCATAACCCAGCTCCCAAGTGTGAAAACCATCAAACACTACGACCGCCCATGTTGTGCCCGTTCGTCTTATTCTATCACCAACCTCTTGAACAAGGATGGTGTGGTAGCCGTCGACTTGTATGATGCGGTCTGCAGAGCCAACATTGCCGTTCGGAGAAAGGGATACAGCTAGAGTAGTGTTGTTTACAACGCGAACGCCCCAAACCATGACTGATATATAAACTGAAGTGAGCCCGCTGCAAAGGAACCGGTAATGTGACATGTTTGTTACTGTTACGCCACTACTGTACCTCAAGCCCACCGCTGTAACGGTCGGTACCACAGCCAGAACAAGTATTGATTTTGTTCACAAACTCTGCCAAGTACAACCCTGAGGTATCTTTTTCCACGGCTTTGTGTCCCAGGGTTAGAAGACGATCAATAACTCCTGTTAGCGAATTTCTAACGGAGCCCTATCCGCGAATGCAGGCCACTGAAGATCCCAAGGAGGCCTATTTGTTGCTCGTCCTTTCGGACGGAAATCTCCCAACAGGTTCATTCGTAGCATCCGCCGGCCTCGAATCTACTGCTGCCCATGCGCTTTTCCATGCGCCTGGTCCCGCCTGCTCTGATATCCTATCTTTCCTCCGCAACACAGTCGACACTTATGCGCGCAGCGCATTACCTTTTGCGCGCGATGCGCACCGCGTCTCCGCTGCATACGTCATTGGGGAGATAGCCAAACTTGACGTGGCACTCGGGACACTCACTCGCCTCGACGCTCTGTACGATGCAAGCACGCTGAATGATGTCGCGCGTCGTGCGTCGCTTGCACAGGGCACCGCACTTCTTACGCTCTTTACAAAGGGATTTACTCGCCCACCAATTTTAATGTCATTAGCGGGAAGCAGTACTAACACTACCCTTCTCGACGAACGCGAGAGCCGTGCAAGTGCGTTGGTGGCGGCACTCAAGCTGCGCGTGCGGCGAAGCGAATCTGGTGCATTGGGTCATCTGCCTGTTTGCTGGGGGGTATTGGCAGCCGCACTGGGGTTGACTGTTGGTGAGCCAACTGCATCTTGCTCCTCTTCCGCGACCATGTTCACACACACAGACCGCGGAGCACACTTACACCTTTTCCTCCACGCGCGCGGTGTGCTTTCTGCGGCCGTACGTCTGAACGCTTTGGGCCCGTATGCTGCACAGCAGCTTCTTTTACACGCGGTGCAACTCATCGTTGAGGACGCTGTCACGCTTGCCGCACGTCTCGTTTCTGGTGCGCTTCACGACGAGGTCGACCTTGAGAATGCGGACGACCGGCTTCCGGCAACTACGTGGCCATTGGGCGAGATCCTCGCTGCACGGCATGATTTGCTCCACTCTCGTATCTTTAATAGCTAGCTAGAAAATCGTGTAATGGGTCACGCGATTGATATTACAGGCCGGATTAACTTCCATCAGCCTCGAATGTCCCAGCTCTCGAGAGGCGAGAGCTTGAAGCAATCCCGGACGCCATTGCGTGACAATGGCAGTAAGTAAAAAATAAGCGATAAGTCTCAGCGCTCAGCCTCAACGCCTGTGTCCCAGACAATGAGGCACACCAGCAGAGGAGTTGATAACGTAATGTAATGATGAAGCATCTGTTTGGCACAGTCAGCATCCACCGTTCAGCGTCCCTTCGCTTCCTTCGCAACCAGCACGCATGGCAAGTCAAACCCCGCAACTCGCCAGGGCCATTTCCACGAGCGAGGGCGAGACTTTGCTCGGAATGGCCGAATGCGTACGGGCTGAACACTTATTCTGGAGTTCTCCCCTGTCTAACCGGAGTTTGGGGGACACCCTCAGCAAGCGGCGCTCTCCTGACATTGCTGATGGTCCGGCGGAAGGGGAAGATACGAGGGAATATGGTGTTGCGTCGACGTCTGCGCTTCTGGCCGAGCCAGGAGCCAAACGAGGTGTGCCTCTAAAACTCCTTCCTAGTAACTCGAACTGCCCTCCTCGCGTCACGCCCAGCCAAACGCGCCGAGATGCGTGAATGCCCCATCTGCAGGGAGCACATCCCACTCCGCCTACTTGCACAACATTACAGTCTCGAGAGCTCGCGTGTGCAGACTATTCTCGACCACGTCGGCGACCTCGAAGGTTTCTCCGACCCGTACGCGCTAGCACACGCACCGTACGTCCGTCATTTCTCTCTACCCCTGTATAGACACACAGTCACCCACATGCATATTATGTTCCCAACCACACACTTAGGTCCACCGCGCGCCGCCGCGCCGCTCCGCATACCCGTGACACCTCAGCGGTTTCCGTTGCACGCCTCTCGAAAACTCTCAGTGCCATCAAGCGCCGGAGAAAGGCACGACACATGGCACTCCGCGCTGCGACGCGTGATGAGGACGAGACCCTTGTCGCCGGGAAGGGCAAGGGGCGTGCAAGCGCCACCGTGGACCAGTGTCCTGTCTGCATGCA
>QFDX01002019.1:0-23138 GCA_003315875.1 Lactifluus piperatus
CGGTACAAAACAGGATGCTCGTGCTCTACTATCATCTCTACTCATCCAGCTCTGCAACAAATCCGACCTATGTTTTAAGATTCTTTTGGACATGTATTCCACTCACGATCGTGGCACGCGGCAACCCAGCGAGCACGATCTTTCAGGATGCCTCAAGGACGTACTCACGGCTCTGGAACAAGTTCCAATATATCTTATCATCGATGCCATCGACGAATGTCCTAACGTTTCGAAGATGATTGGATTACCGCCGTCTAGGAGAAAGGTGCTGGAGATCGTGAAAGAGCTCGTCGAGCTGCGCCTTGCAAACTTGCACATATGTGTAACGAGCCGCTTCGAATTCGATATCCGGACTAACCTCGAACGGTTTGCATATTTCAAAGTATGTCTTCATGGGGAAGATGAACAGCACAAGGATATCGTTCAATACGTCCGGGCTGTGGTCTATTCTGATTCGGAACCAATGATGAAGAAGTGGAGGATGGAGGAAAAAGAATTAGTCATCGAGACGCTTTCCAGACTCGTCGATGGAATGTAAGCGTGTCGCTCTCCGTTCAACAATTTGCCCATTATTTTCCAGGTTTCGATGGGTCGTGTGCCAACTAGAAACACTACGGCGATGTCCGGCACGTAATGTCCAACGTGTGCTCAGCGAATTGCCCGAATCTCTTGACGATACATATAAACGTGTCCTCGAGGAAATCAGTAAAGAAAACCGAGAAGATGCATATCGTCTCTTGCAATGCCTCACAGTCGCGACGAGACCTCTTCTTGTCAATGAGCTGGCGGAGGTGCTCGCGGTTGAATTCGACTCCATTTCAGGTATTCCGAAGTTAAACGAGGATTGGAGATGGGAGGATCAAGAAGAGGCTCTTCTGGCAGCATGTTCTAGTCTGATTTCCATCGCAGACATCGGTGTTTCACGGGTTGTGCAGTTTTCTCACTTCTCGGTGAAGGAATACCTGGTTTCATCTCGCCTTGCTAGTTCAACTGGAGATATCTCACGCTTTCACATTTCCTTTGAGGCAGCTCACGTGATCCTCACACAAACTTGCTTAGGTGTCCTGTTACACTTGGACGACGAAGTCGAGATGGATGACGTGTGGAACAAGTTTCCTCTCGCTGAATATGCGTCGCAAAACTGGGTGGAGCATGCCCAATTCTCGGGAGCGTTGTCATGTATACAAAAAGGGATGGAACATCTATTTGACCCTCGGAGACCGCATTTTGCAGCATGGCTCCGGTTACACGATGTCGACACCCGTCCCCTTCCACGCTCAGCCTTTTTCCGACTCCTTCCCAATAAAAGATGTGACGCTCCCCCCCTCTATTACGCCGCGCTTTGTGGGTTTCACGACCTGGCAAAACATCTCATTACCGAGCACCAACAGGATGTGAATGCCCGTGGCGGCTACCTTCTTACACCACTTGTGGCATCACTGGCGGGGAATCATTTCCATATTTCCGACTTACTCTATGGTCATGGCGCACATGTGGATGTTCGTGGAGGTTGGGGCACAACCCCGCTCACTTCCGTGTCCAGAGGCGAATATACCAATACTGTGGAGTGGCTCCTCCGCCATGGTGCAGATCCGAATGTCTATGAAGATGATGGTTGGACTCCCCTGCATTGGGCGGCTTCCTATGGGCACGTTCACGTAGCTCGGATGCTCCTCGAGCACAATGCAGACTTGAAGTCCCGGACTGGCTTCGGCTGGACTTCATTACACGTCGCATCGGCGGGAGGTCACGTCAGTGTCGTTCGATTATTGCTTGACCACGGCGTCGATGTGGACACGCGGAATATGGTTTACTGGACCCCATTGCATAGTGCGGCAGAGCATGGGAAGCAGGAGGTCGTATGCCTGTTGCTAGAGCACGGTGCGGATGTAGAAGCAGAGGACGACGAGGGCAGCACGGCACTCCAGCTTGCTTATGCGAAGGGACATGGGGAAGTAACAAGACTTCTCTCAGAGCATGGTTCTCGGTAAAGCTACATCGCAATGCATATACTGTACATGCCTCAGGCTAGTCCACAAGTATTTATCCACTTAATAATCGTACATCTACTGTCATTCCTGTATTTCTCAACGACAATCTACATACTTAGAACTACTAGCGCCGATCTACCGTATCGCCAGGTGAGCATTGCAAGAGGTCAGTCGAGCTCTGCCTCTGATGTGACAAAGAGAATGATCCCAGAAGCAGGCATGCCTAGGGTTCGTCGACAAATGAGATGAAGGACTTGAAGGACGACTCCGAGTCGGATGGGTGAATAAAAACATGGCCTGTTACGAGTCAGATAAGCGTGAAAGAGGCGATTAGAGCGCACCTGAAGGCCTTGAATGAAAGGTGGTTGAGTGCCGGATGAGGGAAGGGAAGGGCTGAGTCGGGATGTAATTTCCTGGGGGCGTTGTGGTAGTGTGCTCAGCGAGAGAAGATTGCTTCTTCCCGGGATATGGATGTCCAGTAGGATATTGTGTGTACTTCTCAGTGATGGGGTGTAGCGGGCTAGCGGAGTTGTCCAGGGCATGAGTCCAGTATCAGCATCTCTTGATCTCAGGGGGCAGAGCTACGTCCAGACGGCCTAGTTCTGTGTTTCGATGTGAGGGGATAAGAAGGTTGTCGAGCTAAAGGGAGAAGGATTGCCCATGGGGAGAGGTGGGAGAGGTGGGCTAGTTAGAATATTGAGGGCAAAGGACGCACATGAGAGTAAGACACCGAACTCCGCGTCGACATGGGATGGTGTCTCTCCAAGCCAGTGGACGAGCTGCTCAGTTGTCTTTTGTTTGTATAAAGCCACCATTGCGCAAGGCTAGTTGTAGTTCGTACTCTCAGTCTCGGTTAGATTTGGATGATTGGATGCATGAATTAAGATGGCCATGTGAAGTGCTGTGGCTCGTTAGAAGGCGCTTGAGTGAAGAAGAGACCGCACGGAGGACTGAGTACTGAGGCCTGAGGCCTGAGGTGTCGAAGGTGAGGCGCGGGTGTCGAGTTCGGGCCGCTATGAGCCGGCTACACGGAGCCGCGACTCACCGGTGCTCACCTTTCAATTTCAAACAGGTGGCTGGCTACTGATGTGTGCGTAACCACGACGCGGGATATTTTAACAGATATTAACTTATTCGCGTTCGTACTAACATGCCTCACGACTTACAGTCATGACAACATGTGTTTATGAAAGCGGTGAGATGACTTGACAATTTGACATTCTACTAGTAGTGGTATCCGTACGGGTCTGATATTTTATACCTCATGGCCACCACACTCGCTCAGAGCCGCTCTTGACGCAGATATCATCAGTTGCAGTACACTATATCCTGCACATTTACAGGCGGAAAGCTCCCTCCGTCCAATGTGGCACTCATGGAATCACACCGAGTCCTGCGCGTGCCTGCGCGCTTATCACTCATATCCTAACCAGATCAGTGCGCACCGTGAGACAAACATGAGGCAGAGTCCGTGTGGGAAGCCATCGATTATCACCGCCTTTCTCCTCCCACTCAATATCCAAGTTGCTATCGTCCTCTCACCACGAACAGCATCCCTGCTGCTACCTTGATATATGTCGTCTTCCACCCCTCCACCCACCTCCACTTTCAACTTCCCAGCAATCTTCAACAATGCGTTGAAAGCTTACGAAAGTCAAACTAAGACAGACCTTATCGCACATCCACTCGCCACCCAGTTGCAAACATGTGATTCACCAAGTGCCATTCTAACTTTACTTCAAGGCCAAGTCCAACAACTTGGTCGATCTCAGAGTCGTGACGAGAGATTCACGAGATGGCTCAACCCGACAGTGAATGTGTTGTATGCCCTTTCGGCAACGCTCGGAGAGGGCGTTGGCCTCGTGAGTGCCTAGACAAACAAATTATATGTGTTCTGATAATCTCAGGTATTCTCCCCTGGCAAAGTGATCTTTGCTGGCATTGGGGTCCTCCTCTTGGTGAACAGCTTTATCGATTTCACCCCCCCCCGCGCGCATACTGATACCACACAGGCGGTTAAAGATGTTGAAACCAGTCGAAGTATACTTTTCGACATTTTCGAACGCATCGAAAACTTCTTTAGACGACTCGAGACTTATGCTGAGACTCCGGCTACTTCGGAGATGATAGATGTGATTGGGAAAATCATGGTTGAAGTATTATCTATTTTGGCCATCGCAACAAAAGAGATTAAGCAAGGGCGGACAAGTGAGCTTAGCTCGACTATGCATGGCTGTTGACTGAACAGTCTTCAGAGAAATTTCTGACGAGACTGGCTGGAAAGACGGACGTCGAAGATTCATTAAAGAGGCTAGACATTCTTACACAGGAAGAAGCTCGGATGGCGACTGCTCAGGTGCTGAAGATTGCACACAACATCGACGACAACGTGAAGGGACTTGATGCGAGAGTCATGAACGTCGATGACACGGTTAAGGACGTCGACAACAGAACCAAGGACATCGATGACACGGTTAAGGACATCGACAACAGAATCAAGGACATTGATGATAGTGTTAAAGGTGTCGATAACAAGGTCAAGGTGGCTATTGACGGTGCGCAATTTCTCTATGGTTCATTACCGAAATCTTTTGAACATCTATGCGGCCAGACGGAAAAGAATTAAAAACGGTCTTCTTACAGACCGCCAACACTGTCGATGAAATGAAGCGTACGTGTTCCTTTAATCTCCCCATGTGGGCAGCGCATCCTTATGGACCCCTGCAGAGAGCCAATTGCGAGGGGACCTCTGGAAGTGGCTCTCTCCACCCGATCCATCCTTGAATCACAACATTGCGTGCTCTGCTCACCACCAAGGAACAGCAGAGTGGTTCTTTCAAGGCAGTATCTTCAAAGAATGGAAGTCAGCAAGTAGCCTCTTATGGATTCACGGCAAACGTATGCCCCTCTTACCGTTTAGCGCGTCCCGCTCTCTGATCACCTGCTGTTCTCGTAGCTGGATCTGGGAAGAGCATTCTCTGGTTCGTTCTCGTTCAATACATTCCACTTAGCATGCTTATATCGTCGATCAGTTCCACAATCATTGAAAATGTCATTGCCCTTCGCAACGCGGAATCTGCCTCCCTGGCATATTTTTATTGCGATTTTCGAGACGCCGACAAGAAGAGCCGACACAACATACTCCCTTCTTTTCTCATTCAACTTTCTTCTCGTTCGACGGCTTGTTGTGACATATTATCCCGACTTTATCTTGCACATGACAGTGGCAAACAGAAACCCAATGATGCGATTTTGACACAATGCTTGAAAGATATGCTTATAGTCCTGGATTCGAACCCGACATATGTCATTATCGATGCACTCGACGAGTGTCCCGATGCGCCTGGGATACCATCTGCTCGCGAACAGGTGCTGGCCCTTGTGAAGGAGCTGGTAAACCTCCGATTGGACAAACTTCATATATGCGTTACTAGTCGGCCGGAGGCGGACATCCGTCCAACACTCGAGCCTTTGGCACTTCACAGTGTGTCACTCCATAATCAAAGCGGACAAAGGAAAGACATCGAGGATTACATTCGGTCTGTGGTTTACTCTGACGCGGAGACGATAATGAGGAGATGGAAGAAGGCGGATAAAGAACTTGTCATCAAGACGTTGTCCGAAAGAGCCGGCGGAATGTAAGTGGCGGCTTTCTGTACACAAGTCTTCTTTTGTTTATGATATGGCAGGTTTCGCTGGGTGTATTGTCAGCTTGACGTTCTGCGGCATTGTCTACCTCCAAGTGTGCGGCGCACCCTCCAGGAACTGCCCGAAAGTTTAGATGAAACATATGAGCGTCTGTTGAAGGGGATCAAGGAGGCGAATCGAGACCATGCTCGTCGTCTGTTGCAATGCCTGGTTGTGGCCGTTCGACCACTTCATGTCAAGGAACTTGCTGAAGTCCTTGCGATTGACTTGGATGATGCAAAAGGGATTCCAAGATTGAATCCTGATTGGCGGTGGGAGGATGCAGAAGAAGCATTGTTAATGGCATGCTCGAGTTTAATCACGATCGTTGAAGACAAGTTTTCTCGAGTGGTTCAGTTTTCCCACTTTTCAGTAAAGGAATTCCTCACATCGAAACGTCTTGCCACGTCGAGCGAAGCGATCTCTCAATATCACGTTGTCCTGGAGCCCTCCCACACAATCCTCACACAAGCTTGCTTGGGTGTTCTTCTGCAGTTGGATTATCGCGTTATTCGCGTAGACAAGGATGGCAAGATAAAGTTGAAGAACAAGTCACCCCTTGCGGACTATGCTGCGGAGTGGTGGGTCGACCATGCGAAGTTTGGGAATGTGTCGTCACACGTACAGAAAGCTATGGAACACCTGTTTGACCCGGACAAACCACATTTTCGGGCCTGGCTCCAATTGTGCGACGTTGAAATTAAGCACCAGAGATCCAGTCTTTTGGCCATGCTCTTGAACAAGGTTGAACGGGTGAAGTATTATAATCACCCTCTTCGTCCATTTATGGACAGCTGTGGACCAAGTCTCAATTCAACCCCTCTATACTACGCGGCCTCGTTTGGATTCCGGGATCTGACAAAACACCTTGTCGTCAATCATCCCCAGCATGTAAATGCCCGTGGTGGTCTATATATAACACCACTTGTCGCAGCATTGGCGGGAAGTCACTACTCAACCGCCGAACTACTTCGTGAACACGGTGCAGATGTGAATGTTCAAGGCGACGAAAAAATGACCCCACTTCATTCCGCATGTGAACGTGGAAATTTTGCGATCGCGGAATGGCTTCTTAGCCATGGTGCGGATCCAAATATCGGGTTGGACGAGTTCCCTACTGCACTGCACTCGGCAGCTGCGAAAGGTCATGTTGATATTGTTCGCATACTCCTCAAGTACAATGCAGACGCAGAAGCTCAGGATATAGATGGCGGCACTCCGCTGCATAGGGCATCAGATTGGAATTCTTCCCCTCCGGCTGGCGAAGTCGTCCAACTTTTGCTTGAACACGGTGTAAATGTGAACGCACAGATGAAGGACCACTCGACCCCGTTGCATCATGCTTCCAAGTGGGGGAAGCTCAAAGTTGTACGCTTGTTGCTTGAGCATGGCGCGGATACTGAAATGAAGGACGGACGTGGCATGACCACACTCGAGCTTGCGACGATCTTTACGCATGACGATGTTGCAAAATTGCTGCTAGAATATGGTGGCAAGTGAGGGTATATTTTGGGCATTCAGATTTATGGGTTCAGTTTATGGGTTCATCAGCATAGGAAATGTTATATCTCCCTATCTTCTATTGTCACGGGTATGTGTATCGCAGTACACGACAACGCCTCCTTAGCCGCTTCCACTCAGATTCACATACTCGTATTCGATATTCCTGGTACGTTGTGTTGGCCTATGAGACAAGATAATGCAGTATGTACAATGTACAACTCTGGAGTGAGAAGCTTTTTACAGTAAGGTCAACGAACCTGGGCTTGCAATGTACTAAACTGGCAGGTGTAATTCATCGTTATGGATGCGTGCTCAGGGATTGTATGCGTGGACAATATCTCATAAGATGGTGCAAGATTACATGTGAAAGGGGGCGAGCTGCTTCGACCACAAGCCGCTGCCCCTCTCCGTCCATATACGGCATATTTTGATCACATGACGGGCGATTTATTTTTATTCTGGGCGGCGCGGCCTACGGCTCGGCTCGGACACACCTCGCCACGTGCTGATGGCATAGAAGCGTAAAATGCGTTCGTTGTGAGCGCATGTGAGCATGAGCTACGCACTCAGTGCGGACGTCCCCGCCCACCGCTGCGGCGAGTTTCTCCTCCTCTTCGTACCATCTCCACCTTCAGCAAAGCCGCCTCGTTCACACCATACTGTCCACGTAGAGGACCAGAAGAAGTGGAGATCGTGCGCACACCTTGCAATGGGTAGCAGAGGGGGGGAACGGCACCTGCCGCGCGTTGACCAGGAGTACCCTGTCAATTCGAATGGTTTGTAAACTGCATTGCTGAGACGTCGCTGTTTATGATAATTCTAAAGGTGGTTCCTCGTCCCTGGTGTCAGTGATTATTTTTGGTCGAGTGCTGGTGCGTAGACATGCGGGCGCAGAGACGTTCGGTGGGTTAGGTGCCAGTTTGGGTGTGAAGAACGTGTGGAGTGATTTTTTGGGCTGTAATTTAAACGTTTAAGGTGAGTGTTCTGTTCTGCCGCGGACTTACAGATCTTCGACAGGCGATGACCGGTGACCCTCTAATGTACCGACACGAACGACCTGATTGCTGTCCGCTGTGAACTCTGGTGTGCACCTGCCAAATGAAAGGTGTCGATGTAAATTAGGACGCTCTCTTTGTCATACTTACGTAGTGAGTGGACATGAAATACCTGCTTCTGGTCGTCGTCGAAGCATACGGACTTCTATCAGCGGCGCTGCATTCGCTTTTGGCCATATTTAAACCCATGTAGGAAAAAACATTTAGTAATGCCTCCGGCGGACTTCACGTGGTTGTGAAGAAGTATGTCCACGTTATTGATTGACCTGTGCGTGCGTATCCATCACCCTTGACCACCCCCATGCTGCTGCGGTCCAGCCCACTGACTGTCGATTCCTTTCGTCCCCTCCCTTTCCTCCCGCGTCGCTTTCGTGCTTCATTCTTCGTCTTCTTCGTCCTCGCAGCCATCGCTCTGCTCTTCAGATTGAATCATTTTTCCAGCTCTATCCAAAATGACCTCTTCGTCTTGTTTCAGGATCTCCTTCAACCAGAGGGCTGGTACCCGCCTCGCTTCTATGAATGGCATGACAAGGAGACGCAGTTGCCGCAGCATGATCCTGACTTGCCCTACCCTCAAGGTCGGGAGGGCCGCTACATTCGGTTTTCAAACCACGTGTGGGGTGCGTTCCGCAGCCGGCGCCAACTCGGTCACGGGACTCAGCTGAATCATTGAAAAGGCCTAGGATGGGGCAACGTGTTGCAGGAATTATTATTGAATGCCCATCTCGCCTACCTGGCAAGACGCATGTACGTCGTCCCTTCAATCATATTGTCATCTTTGTGACCCCGTCCTGCTGATCGAGCATGGGTTCGCGAACTCACACATCCTCTTTTCTTGTCTCTCGCGCAGCTATGTATTTGAGAGTTATACCTGGGACAAGAAGGCAGGAGACTTTTCCCGCTTCAATAACAAGTGGATTCCCGCCCGGGTACCATTAACCGCCTTGCTTTCTGGTGCGTCCCATTCCCTACAGATACTGCGACCTCCTCACCCTTTTTTCAACCCAGGTCCAGCTGCCGGAGATCCCTTTCCGCTATCCGCAGATGTAGCACCAGGCGTCATTCCTGATTTCTTCAATAAAGTATGCCCTAATCGCACGATCATCGATAGCAAAGAGGTCACTGGTGCGCTCTCGGATTCATCGGCTGCTACCATACTGCAGGCGTGGATTGACAAACTCGAGCGGATAGAAGATCGTTGCGTTGAGATAAGCGAGTTTCCAGGGCAGATCTTCGATTTCTAGTGTGTGCTTCCCTGTTATTTCTCCCCCGTACCGCCAGGTCTGATGTGGCCGGAAAGCTTATTTGGTGACTCTAAAAGATTACTGGACATATGGCCCTCGCTCATGAGTTCACCAATCCTGACTCACTTTTCCTGGTCACCACTTGTCACTGCCGCACTCGCTGCCAACGCACGTTTCATTCATCCCTCACTTTCTAACAGTACCCCATCCGATTTCAGGCCATCTTCTGTGCCTACTCCCCTCTCCGGTTTGCTTGCGTTACACGTGCGGCGTGGAGACTACCTCGAGCACTGTAAACATCTCGCGAATTGGTCCGCACGCTTCCTGGGATTCAATGAGTTTCCTCTGCTATCGGACCGCTTCTCTCCTCCAGCTGTTCCTAACTGGGGGAGCGCATCACCTGAAGAGCAGGCGCGTTACCATTCGCACTGCTTCCCTGAGATAGAGCAGATTGTAGCACGCGTGCGCGATATGCGTGCATCGCTCCTGCCAACAACGGTGCTCACTCGGATGTACGTGCTAACGAATGGGCAACCGTTGTGGCTTTCAAAACTCAAGGATGCCCTACAAGAGGATGCGCGAAAGGAAGGGATGGACGAGTGGGAAGATATCGTGACTACTCGAGACTTGCACTTGACTCGTGAGCAGCGACACATTTCACAAGCAGTAGACATGGCTGTTGCGCAGCGCGCGGAGGTGTTTCTTGGTAATGGGGTGGGTGGCCGTATTTGTCACGATAGCTAAAGTATTGATCGGCGCGTTTAGTTCTCCAGCTTGACGTCTAATGTGGTTATGCTGCGCGCTGCGCAGGGGTTTGAATGGAACAAGACGAGCTTCTGGTGAAACTTTTGTCCCTCCAGGAAGCGGACAATCAATGCTGTACGCCCTTTGCGCTTATCGCTCGATAATAATATACGCGTATTTGCGCTGTTAGTGTGGCCGAACTGTGGAAGTGATGGAGATCCGGCTTTTATCTGATAACCGATCAGAGATGAAAGATGTGAGCTAAATGATGTATCCGATGAAACTCCGTAGAGCAATGGTCACCGCGAGACGGCGCAAGGTGGATTGGGTGGGTATCTGTGACGTCGAACTGTTTTCTGCGTTGACTTTGACCACTGCCACAGCTTTTCTATCTCTACTTTTACATCTGTTGTCCTGTACTGCGTCTACAAACTAACGCATACGTATACAAACATCCAAAATGCTTCTGTCAGATTTCCTGATGCTCTAGGTGTGTCTGCTTCTAGCCAACGAGTCGTACGTAGCTGCTATTCCAACAAACACGGGTTTTCATGCAACCTCGTTCTGAGTCAAGGTGCGGTAAGTGCGTCGGCCAGCTCTGAATGATTCTACCAAATCTACCATTCGGGCTGGTGTTTATTCACGATGGCCGAATATTCCGTGACTACAGTGTAGTACAGGTCGACACATTCTTACTGATAGCCCATGCGTCAGTGGACTATCCAGCCTATAGGTTATGAGAGTTTATGTTTATGGCTTATGGGCTGAGGGGAGCAGTTGGGTAGAGGGCGTCCCACAGGAACCCTCGTGATACGACTGTCACGGTGGCTAGTAGTAACAGCTTCTGAGTTGGCATCAATTTTTTTTCATCTGGCATCATTGTAAAGAACGTCGTTCGTTTATATAATTTATAATGCCATAAGTGGCAGTTCCGCGCCGCCTCATGGAAGCCTGCGCCTGGTCAATTCGAGAAGACCGCGTATGGTTTTCTCTCGCGGTGCAAAGACATCTTCCCATTCGAACGGCGCAAAAGTGTGCTTCCAACGAAATGTGGATGTGCCCCCGTTATACTTGTAACGGGATATAGCGCAGAACGTCAATACCTGGTGGTGCCGGGACTCCCGGCGGGGTATAAAATCACTGCTTCACTGCTTCACAGTTGGGCCCATCCAATCCACTCGTGTTTGGCCTCCAAGTATTCTACCCTCCTTCACTCGATTAACCACACTCGACCACCTGTCATGTTCATTAGAACCATCGTCGCACTTTCTTTCGCCGTCCTCGCCCTCACGAACCCGTTGAATAGGCTCCAGCAGAAGCGAGGTAGTGGTGCGTCCTAGTTGAACCGATGCCATGCTAGTATAACGGCTGGTTTACTATATTTACGACAGACGAGGGTGGCCTCATCGACTCTAATGCCCTTGTTAATGCTAATGTTACTGTTGCTGGACTCGTCGAGGCCAACGTCTGATGGTATCGATGCCGTCTTCACTATGCATTTGGCGGTGTTGACCCGATACACCCTAGATTCAGCTCGTAGCGAAACGTTTCTCCCCTCCTCCGTCTTTTGACAGTTGCTCTGAGGAGCCCTGTCAATCTCCGACTCTCCGAGTCTGAGTGGAAACTCCTAGCAAATACGGACGAGAGCATGGCAGCACTGGAATGAGTGAAGATTGGGAATCGAGCGCTTTGAACATTAGGGGATGGCAGTATATCGTACAGGTAGGCCTTGCAAGTGAAGGCACCAGCTACGATGTGCGTATTAAACACTGCGAACATGGAGAACATGGATTGGCACAAGGGGAGAATGTACAGTCAAACATATCCGAGGTGTGCTGTCGATCAGGACGTCAGAAAAGCAGTAATAATAATAACATATGTAGCACGGATGCGGGCTTATAATACTACGAATAGGGGCGTGGGTACCTTGGAGGGGCTGTCCGACGAAGGCGGCACACCCATGCCCTGCAGGAGGCCGAGCGACTGTTGAGACTCCGATGGTCATTCCAAGTCATTTCGGCAGTCTGCCTTCTCCAGGACCAAAGAATTTTATTTGGTACCGAATGCGATTCCTCGTGAGCTGATCATTGTTATGTGCTTCCATCACATGGGGCTGTGAGGGAGAGCTCGGTAGAGCCAAACGGTTTTGGGTAGTTTACTCACTGGCAGCTGCGAGCACCTACTCAGATGTAGCACAACCAGATGGAGTTTAAGACCAAAACTTGGAATGTGAGGAGTGGCATGAATGATACTGGTCCGGGCGAATGTGAATGACCCGAAGTGACAGTGGACAAGATCGCGCACTAGGGCCAGTACGCTCATAGAGAATCTCGCCTCACGACCAGCGTCTGCATGCTCTAATAGATAAAGAACTGAGGTTACTTAACTACAAGGGAAAGAGCCCTCAAATAAAGTAAGATAAGGATTTTAGGCTCATATGCCCAAGTGCGGGGAAAGTTCACGTTCGCGTAAGTCAGCGGCACGCGGCCCGGGATGTACGAAAAGGGAAACGGTCCATTAGCTAATATAGATAATTCACGGCAGTGTTCACCGATAGGCGGGAGGAAGTCCGTCAGTCCTATCATGACCCAAAGGAGCTCCAATATTCCGATTTATATTCCGCTATAGGTGCGTGGGAACAAGGCGTACTCTTAGCTGCGTGGGATTGTACATGATGCATGATGACTTGAGGGGCAGTGTCAAACTTACAAGGCTGGATAACCTTAGAATATAATGCACGTGTTTAAGCATCCCTATGAGAGGCAAAGGGGCCCGGGGAGTTCGACCTGGGTCAATGGGGTCTCTGGTATGCCTCGACCGCTTCCAGGGATTTGATAAGAATAGTGCTCCCTTCATTTGCCCCAAAGAGTACGGCGAATGAGAGGACGCAGGAGATAGGGAACAGCAAGGTGGTCCTTGTTGCTGTAAATTAGGGGTAGTATATGATAACTTGGGTGAAAGTGTGTGGGTTGGCCACGTAGCGTGGGCCCGTGGATGTGATGCCAACGGTCTTAAGCCTAAGATTGCGGTGTAGGAGTCCGTAAAGACGTGGCCTGTTACGAGTCAGAAAAGCCTGAAAGAGGCGATTAGAACGCACCTAATGAAGGGTGGTGGAGAGCAGGATGAGGGAGGAGGGAAGGCTGAGTCTGAATGTAATTTCCTGGGGGAGTTGTGCTAGTGCGCTTACCAAGAGAAGATTGCTTCCTCCCGGGCGGTAGATTTCCGGTAGGATATTATGAGTGGTTCTCAGTGGTGGGATTGAGCGGTTTGGCGGAGTTGTCCAGGGTATCGGTATCCCAAGGGAGTAGAGATACGTCCAGACGGTCTATTTTTGTGCCTCTGTGTGAGAGAATTTGAATAAGAAGGTTGTCGAGCTAAAGTGAGAAGGACTGCCAATCAGGAGAGGTGGGGCCAGTTAGAATGGTAAGGGCGAACGAGGCACATGAGGCTAAGACATCGAACTCCGCGTCGACTCGGGGAGGTGTCTCTCCGAGCCAGCGGACGGAGCTGCTTAGTTGTCTTTTGTTGGTATAAGCCACCGTTGCGCAAGGCTAAGTTAGTTGAAGTTCGTACTCTCAGTTTCGGTTAGATTTGGATGATTGGATCCATGAGTGAAGATGGCCATGTAGGTGTTGTGGCTCGTTAGAAGGCGCCTGAGTTAAGAAGAGACCTGCGTTTATGGGTGAGGGCCGGTGAGGCGCGAATGGGCGGATGTCAGGTTCAAGGTTCGGAAAGTTCGGAATCGTTTATGGGCCGGCTACACCCGAGCTGCGACTGGCTACCGGAATTTTCAACTCTGGGTCATTCGCATCGCGTCCTAACATACGTCACGACTTACAGTTCATAACCATGTGTTTATGAAGGCGGCGAGATGGCTTTGACAATTGGACATAGTGGCATCCGCACGGATCTGATTTATACCTCATAGTCCCCACACTCGCCCTTGACGCAGATGTCATCAGTTACAGAACACTATATCCTGCACACTTACTTCACCCTCCGTCCAATGTGGCACTCACGGAATCACAGCGAGTCCTGCGCGCTGCCTGCGCGCTTATCGATTATCACTAATCAGATCAGTGGGCACCGTGAGACAAACATGAGGCAGGGTCCTCATCCTCGTGGGAAGCCATCGATTGTCACCGCCTTTCTCCTTCCACTCAATAATCAAGTTGCTATCGTCCTCTCACCACGAACAACATCCCTGCAGCTGCCTTGATATATGTCGTATCAGTCCACACCTCCAACCACCTCCACCTCCAACTTCAAAGCAATCTTCGACAATGCATTGAAAGCTTACGAAAGACAAACTAAGAAAGACCTTATCGCACATCCACTCGCCTCCCAGTTGCAAACATGTGATTCACCAAGTGCCATTCTAACTTTGCTTCAAGGCCAAGTCCAACAACTTGGTCGATCTCAGATCCGTGACGAGAGATTCACAAGATGGCTCAACCCGACAGTGAATGTGTTGTATGCCTTTTCGGCAACGCTCGGAGAGGGCGTTGGCCTCGTGAGTGCCTAGACAAACAAATTATATGTGTTCTGATAATCTCAGGTATTCTCCCCTGGCAAAGTGATCTTTGCTGGCATTGGGGTCCTCCTCTTGGTGAGCAGCTTTATCAATTTCACCGCCCTGCGCATGCTGATACCACACAGGCGGTCAAAGATGTTGAAACTAGTCGAAGTGTACTTTTCGACATTTTCGAACGTATCGAAAACTTCTTTCGACGACTCGAGACTTATGCTACGACTCCGGCGACGAAGGAGATGATCGATGTGATTGGGAAAATCATGATTGAAGTATTATCCATTTTGGCCATCGCAACAAAAGAGATTAAGCAGGGACGGACAAGTGAGCTTACCTCGACTATGCATCGCTGTGCACTGAACAGTCTTCAGAGAAATTTCTGACGAGACTGGCTGGAAAGATGGACGTTGAAGATTCATTAAAGAGGCTAGATATTCTTACACAGGAAGAAGCTCGGATGGCGACTGCTCAAGTGCTGAAGATTGCACACGACGTCGACGAGAACGTGAAGGGAGTCGATGTGAGAGTCAAGAATGTCGATGACACGGTCAAGGATGTCGACAACAGAACCAAGGACATCTATGACACGGTTAAGGACATCGACAACAGAATCAAGGACATCGGTGATAGTGTTAAAGGTGTCGATAACAAGGTCAAGGTGGCCATTGACGGTGCGCAATTTCTCTATGGTTCATTATCGAAATCTCCTGAACATCTATGTGGCCAGACGGAAAAGAATCAAGAACGGTCTTCCTACGGACCGCCAACACTGTCGATGAAATGAAGCGTACGTGTTCCTTTAATCTCCCCATGTGGGCAGCGTATGTTGATGGACCTTTGCAGAGAGCCAATTACGAGGGGACATCCGGAGGTGGCTCTCTCCACCCGATCCGTCCTTGAATCACAACATTTCGTGCTCTGTTCACCACCAAGGAACTGCAGAGTGGTTCTTTCAAGGCAGTATCTTCAAAGAATGGATGTCAGCAAGTAGCCTCTTATGGATTCACGGCAAACGTACGTTCCTTGTGCTGTTTAGGGCATCCCACTCTGATCCCCTGTTGTTCTGGTAGCTGGATCTGGGAAGAGCATTCTCTGGTTCGTTCTCGTTCAAACCATTCCATTTAGCCCGCTTATGTCGTCGATCAGTTCCACAATCATTGAAAATGTTATTGCACTCCGAGAGGCAGAATCTGCCTCCCTGGCATATTTTTATTGCGATTTTCGAGACGCCGATAAGCAAAGCCGACACAACATACTCCCTTCATTTCTCATCCAGCTTTCTTCTTGCTCTACGGCTTGTTGCGACATATTATCCCGACTTTATCTTGCACATGACAGTGGCGCACAGAAACCCAATGATGCGATTTTGACACAATGCTTGAAAGAGATGCTTATAGTCCTGGATTTGAGCACGACATATATCATTATAGATGCACTCGACGAGTGTCCCGATGCGCCTGGGATTCCATCTGCTCGCGAACAGGTGCTGGCCCTTGTGAAGGAGCTGGTAAACCTCCGATTGGACAATCTTCATATATGTGTTACTAGTCGGCCGGAGGTGGACATCCGTTCAACGCTTGAGCCTTTGGCACTTCACAGCGTGTCACTCCATAATCAAAGCGGACAAAAGAAAGACATCGAGGATTACGTCAGGTCTGTGGTTTACTCTGACGCGGAGACCATAATGAGGAGATGGAAGAAGGGGGATAAAGAACTTGTTATCAAGACGTTGTCCGAACGAGCCGGCGGGATGTAAGTGGCGCATTGCTGTACACATGGTTTTTTTGTTTATGATACTGTATGGCAGGTTTCGCTGGGTGTATTGTCAGCTTGACGTTCTGCGGCATTGTCTACCTCCAAGTGTGCGGCGTACCCTCGATGAACTGCCCGAAAGTTTAGATGAGACATATGAGTGTCTGTTGAAGGGGATCAAGAAGGCGAATCGGGACCATGCTCGTCATCTGTTGCAGTGCCTGGTTGTGGCCATTCGACCACTCCATGTCGATGAACTTGCTGAAGTCCTTGCAGTTGACTTTGATCACGCAGAAGGGATCCCAAGATTGAATCCCGATTGGCGGTGGGAGGATGCAGAAGAAACATTGTTAACGGCATGCTCGAGTTTAATCGCGATCGTTGAAGACGAGTCTTCTCGAGTGGTTCAGTTTTCTCACTTTTCGGTAAAGGAATTCCTCACATCGAAACGTCTTGCCATGTCGAGCGAAGCGATCTCTCAATATCATGTTCGCCTGGAGCCCTCCCACACGGTCCTCACACAAGCTTGCTTGGGTGTTCTTCTGCAGTTGGATTATCGCATAGACAAGGATGGCACGAAGAACAAGTCACCCCTTGCCAACTATGCTGCCCTACATTGGGTGGACCATGCGAAGTTTGGGAATGTGTCGTCACACGTACAGAAAGCTATGGAACACCTGTTTGACCCAGACAAACCACATTTTCGGGCCTGGCTCCGGTTGTACGGCGTTAAATGGACCTACCGATGGTACAGAAATCACGCTCTTATTTCATTTATGGACTTCTCGGAACCA
The DNA here is from genome assembly GCA_003315875.1 of Lactifluus piperatus. Lineage (NCBI taxonomy): Eukaryota > Fungi > Basidiomycota > Agaricomycetes > Russulales > Russulaceae > Lactifluus > Lactifluus piperatus. Next base: position 17,302 of record QFDX01002019.1, read on the forward strand.
AGATACGAACCAACCCCTCTATACTTGGCGGCCATTTTGGGATTTTGGGATCTGACAAAACACTTTATCGTCAATCACCCCCAATATGTGAACAGCCGTAGTGGTCGATATGTGGCACCGCTTGTCGCAGCATTGGCGGAAAGTCACTACTCAATCGCCGAACTACTCCATGAACACGGTGCAGATGTGAATGTTCGAGGCAACAATGAAATGACCCCACTTTGTTCCGGATGTGAATGTGGAGATTTTGCGATCGCGGAATGGCTTCTCAGCCATGGTGCGGATCCAAATCTCCGGTTGCGCGACTCCTCTACTGCACTGCACTTGGCAGCTTCGGAAGGTCAGGTCAATCTTGCTCGCATACTCCTCAAGTACAATGCAGACGCCGAAGCTCAGGACAAATGGGGCCAAGCTCCATTGCACGAGGCAATAAGCAACTCTTCCTCTGTTGAAGTCGTCCAACTTTTGCTTGAACACGGTGTAGATGTAAACGCACGGACGAAGGAGCACTGGACCCCGTTGCATGATGCTTCACACGTGGGGGATCTCGATGTCGTACGCTTGTTGCTTGAGCATGGCGCAAATACTGAAGCGAAGGGCAATGATGGCAAGACCGCACTCCAGATTGCGATGGAGTATGGGCATGACGATATAGCAAAATTGCTGTCAGATTATGGTAGCGAGTGAGGCTATATTTTGGGCATTCAGATTTATGGGTTCAGTTTACTGGTTCATCAGCATAGGAAATGTTATCTATCTCTCTCTTCTATTGTCACGGTTATATGTGTCGCAGTACGTGACAACACCTCGTTAGCCGCTTCCACTCAGATTCACATACTCGTATTCGATATTCCTGGTATGTTGTGTTGGCCTATGAGACAAGTTAATGCAGTACAGTATGTACAACTCTGGAGTGAGAAGTTTTTGAAGGTCAGCGAACCCGAGCTTGCAACATACTAAACGGTCTAAACCGGCAGGTCACCGTAGGTGTAATTCATCTTTATGGATGCGCGCTCAGCGCTCAGGGATTACAGGCGCGGACAATAACTCATAAGGTGGTGCAAGATTACATGTGAAAGGGGGCGAGCTGCCTCAACCACAAGAGACAAGCATGAGCAAGTGCTACGCTGCCCCTCTCCGTCCATATAGGGCATATTTTGATCACATGACCGACCATTTATTTTATTTTCTATTGCGGCGCGGCTTACGGCTCGGCTCGGACACACCCCGCCGCCGTGCTGATGACATGGAAGTGTAAAATCCGTTCATTGTGGGCATGAGCTACGCACTCAGTACGGACGCCCCCGCCCACCGCTGCGGCGTCTTTCTCCTCCTCTTCATACCATCTCCACCTCCAGCAAAGCCGCCTCGTTCACACCGTACTGTCCACGTAGCGGAGCAGAAGAGGTGGAGAGCGTGCGCACCCGGAGCAGTTTCTGGGCATCAAGGCGCAATGTCATCCACCGAAACACATTCTCTGTGTCGCAGCTGTTCCGCCAAAGGAAGTACTCACCTCGCCACTGGGCATAGGATACTCGAGCGACGATTCGGATGGCATTGATATCACGGTTGGCTCGAGCAACAACTGGTCGGGTGCCACGCACACCTTGCAATGGGCTAGCAGAGGGGGGCAACGGCACCTGCCGCGCGTCGACCAGGAGTACCTTGTGAATTCGAATGGTTCGTAACATGCATTGATGAGACGTCGTCGTTGTTTATGATAATTCTAAAGGTTCCTCGTCGCTGTCTCGTGTCAGTGATTATTTTTGGTCGAGTGCTGGTGCGTAGACAGGCGGGCGCAGAGACGTTCTGTGGGTTAGGTCCCAGTTTGCGTGTGAAGAACGTGTGGAGTGAGGTGTTGGGCTGTAATTTAAACGTTAAAGGTGAGTGTTCTGTTCCTCCGCGGACTTACAGATCTTCGACAGGAGTTAACCCTCTAGATTCTTTCCCAACCTCCTGTTGGCTTTGAAATTTGAACGTTTGAACTCTGGTGTGCAACTGCCAAACGAAAGGTGTCGATGTATATTAGGACGCTCTGTTTGTCATACTTACGTAGAGAGTGGACATGAAACACCAGCTTCTGGTCGTCCTAGAAGCATACGGACTTCTATCAGCGGCGCTGCATTCGTTTTTGGCCATATTTAAACCCAAGTAAGAAAAAACATTTAGTAATGCCTCCGGCAGACTTCACGCTGTTGTGAAGTATATCCACGTTATTGATTGACCTGTGCGTGCGTATCCATCACCTTGACCACTCCTATGCTGCTGCGGTCCAGCCCACTGACTGTCGATTCCTTTCGTCCCCTCCCTTTCCTCCCCCGTCGCTTTCGTGTTTCATTCTTCGTCCTCTTCGCCCTTGCAGCCATCGCTCTGCTCTTCAGATTGAATCATTATTCCAGCCCTATCCAAAATGACCTCTTCGTCTTCTTTCAGGATCTCCTTCAACCAGAGGGCTGGCACCCGCCTCGATTCTGTGAATGGCATGACAAGGAGAAGCAGTTGCCGCAGCATAATCCTGACTTGCCTTACCCTCAAGGTCGGCAGGGCCGCTACATACGCTTTTCAAACCACGTGTGGGGTGCGTTCCGCAGCCGGCGCCAAGTCGGTCACGGGACTCAGCTGAACCATTGAAAGGCCTAGGATGGGGCAACGTGCTGCAGGAATTATTATTGAACGCCCATCTCGCCTACCTTGCAAAACGCACGTATGTTATCCCTTTAATCATATAGTTATCTTTGAATCCCCGTCCTGCTGATCGAGTATGGGTTCGTGAACTCACACATCCTCTTTTTTTGTCTCTCGCGCAGCTATGTATTTGAGAGTTATACCTGGGACAAGAGGGCAGGAGACTTTTCCCGCTTCAATAACAAGTGGATTCCCGCCCGGGTACCATTAACCGCCTTGCTTTCCGGTGTGTCCCATTACCTACGGATACTGCGACCTCCTCACCTTTTTTTCAACCCAGGCCCAGTTGCCGGAGATCCCTTTCCGCTATCCGCAGATGCAGCACCAGGCGTCATTCCTGATTTCTTCAATGAAGTATGCCCTAACCGCACGATCATTGATATTAAAGAGGTCACCGGTGCGCTCTCGGACGCATCGGCTGCTACGATACTGCAGGCGTGGATTGACAAACTCGAGCAGACAGAAGATCGTTGCGTTGAGATAAGCGAGTTTTCAGGGCAGATCTTCGATTTCTAGTGTGTGCTTCTATGTTATTTCTCCCCCGTACCGCCAGGTCTGATGTGGCCGGAAAGCTTATTTGGTGACTCTAAAAGATTACTGGACATATGGCCCTCGCTCATGAGTTCACCAATCCTGACGCATTTTTCCTGGTCACCACTCGTCACTGCCGCACTCGCCGCGAACGCACTTTTCATTCATCCCTCACTTTCTAACAGTACCCCATCTGATTTCATGCCATCATCTGTGTCTACTCCCCTCTCTGGTTTGCTTGCGTTACACGTGCGGCGTGGAGACTACCTCGATCACTGCAAACATCTCGCCAACTGGTCCGCACGCTTTATGGGATTCAATGAGTTTCCTCAGCTCCCGGACAGCTTCTCTCCTCCAGCTGTTCCTAACTGGGGGAGTGCACCACCTGAAGAGCAGGCACGTTACCATTCGCACTGCTTCCCTGAGATAGAGCAGATTGTGGCACGCGTGCGCAATATGCGTACATCTCTCTTGCCAACAACGGTGCTCAAGCGGATGTACGTGCTAACAAATGGGCAGCCTTGGTGGCTTTCAAAGCTCAAGGATGCCCTACAAGAGGACGCGCGAAAGGAAGGGTTGGACGAATGGGAAGATATTGTGACTACACGGGACTTGCACTTGACTCGTGAGCAGCGGCACATTTCACAAGCAGTAGACATGGCGGTTGCGCAGCGGGCGGAGGTGTTTCTTGGTAATGGGGTGCGTCACCGTTCCTTGTCACGATGGCTAAAGGATTGATTCGCGCGTACAGTTCTCCAGTTTGACGTCTAATGTGGTTATGTTGCGCGCTGCGCAGGGGTTTGAATGGAACAAGACTTTCTTCTGGTAAAAAAATCCCCCCCCCCTCCCCGAAAGCGGACAATCAATGCTGTACGCCACTTTGCGCTTATCGCTCGATAATAATATACGCGTATTTGCGCTGCTAGTGTGGCCGAACTGTGGAAGTGATGGAGATCCGGCTTTAATCTGATAACCGATCAGAGATGAAAGATGAGGGCTAAATGATGTATCCGATGAAACTCCGTAGATCAATGGTCACCGCAAGGTGGATTGGGTGGGTATTTGAGACGTCGACCTGTTTTTCTGCGTTGACTTTAACCACTGCCACAGCTTTTCTGTCTCTATTTTTACATCTGTTGTCAGATTTCCTGATGCTCTAGATATGTCTGCTGCTAGCCAACGAGTCGTACTGGAAAGGAATGTACGTGCTAAATAAGTGCGCACCTGCGTGCGAGTTGAAAAAGGAAGGTGTCAAGTGTCAAACTAACGGAGGAACTACAGAAACGGGTCGTACGTAGCTATTCCAACAAACACGGGTTTTCATGCAACTTGGTTCTGAGTCAAGGTGCTGGCATCAATGTAAAGAGCGTCGTTCGTTTACAATGCCATATGTGGCAAGCTGGGGTGTCTCGGTTTCGCGCCGCCTCATGGGAGCCTGCGCCTGGTCAATTCAAGAAGGCTGGCCGCGTATAATTTTCTCTCGTGGTGCAAGGGCATCTTCCCATTCAAACGGCGCAAAGGTGTGCTTCCAACGAAATGTGAGTGTGCCCCCGTTATGCTCGTAACGGGATATAGCGCAGAATATCAACACCTGGTGGCGCTGGCAGTCCCGGGGTATAAAATCACCCCACACTGCTTCACAGTTGGGCCCATCCAATCCACTCGCGTTTGGCCCCCAAGTATTCTACCCTCCCTCACTCAATTAACCAGACTCGATCATCTATCATGTTCATAAGAGCCATCGTCGCACTTTCTTTCGCAGTCCTCGCCCTCACCAGCCCGTTGAATAGGCTCCAGCAGAAGCGAGGTAGTGGTGCGTCCTAGTTAAACTGATGCCATTCTAGTATAATGCCTGATTTACTGTATGTACGACAGACGAGGGTGGCGTCATCGACTCTGATGCCCTTCGTTAATGCTAATGTTACTGTTGCTAGACTTGTCGACGCCAACGTCTGATGGTATCGATGCCGTCTTTACTATGCATTTGGCGGTGTTGACCCGATACACCCTAGATTCAGCTCGTAGCGAAACGTTTCTCCCCTCCTCCTTTCTTCATTCTTAACCCAACCATACGCCCTCCTATGCTAAGATGTTGAAGTCCATTTCATCTCGCCCCGTCTTTTGACAGTTGCTTGGAGGAGGCCTTGAACCTGAACTTCGGTCCGGTTCGGAAAAGTCCGGTTCAGAACCGGACTTTGGCAACACTATCTGTGAGTAGAAACTGCCTAGCAAATACGGACGAGAGTATGGCAGCACTGGAATGAGTGAAGATTGGGACTCTCGAGCGCTTTGAACATCAGGGGAATGTACAGTCAGACATATCCGAGGCGTGCTGTCAATGACGACGTCAGAAAAGCGCCCGTATGTCCAAGTGTGGGGAAAGCTCACGTAAATCTGCGGCATGCGGCCCGGGTTGTACGAAAAGGGAATCCACTATTTAGCTAATAGTGCACGGCAGCGACTGATAGGCGGGAGGGCGGGAGGAAGTCTGTCAGTCCTGCCTGACCCAAAGGAGCTCCAATGTGTTGCATCAACCACTGCAATATGTTGAGACGGGCTGAGCCCGCGGGATCCGGTTATCCGGTTATCAGTAATATCACACCGCGGGATCGGACAGTAGA
>QFDX01002022.1:0-20649 GCA_003315875.1 Lactifluus piperatus
GATTATGCCCTCGCTGGTTACTCGTGGGACATCATTTCCTGATTTGCTTTTATGATATCTCCTGTGAGTCTGCTCATCTCAAATAATACCATATGATATTAATGATCCCTGCATCCATCTATAACTTGCTCTCGTCTCCAACAAATTCAACATCATCAACTCTTTCTTCTCCAAGGTCAGCGTTCTTACATCTCCCCCATCTCTTGTCTCATTCTCCTCTTTTTTTTCTCCTTCAGTAACTCCGAATCACCATCCAGCTCCACGAACCTCCTCACCGATGCTAGTCTCCCACCACCCGGTCCTGGGCATTTCGCCGCGCGTCGTGCTTTGTGGACAAAGCCTACTGCTGCCTCTCGCATTGGCCAAGCCCCTCCTCCCTCCCGCGTCAGGTTAGAAAGCCTGCTTGACCAACCCGGCGCTTTGGAAAGCCCCGAGGTTTGGGATGCTGGCCTTTCGAAAATATGGAAAGGTCTCGTTGGAGGAGGTAGATTGAAGTATTCTCTACCTCTCCGTGTTGTTGTACGTTTGCATAGCGACATATTCCTTCACTGCTGATGACGCTGTTGGGTCCACAGGTGAAGATACTATTTGCTGGCTGGCGTAGAGATGGGACATGGCCGGATAATGGTACAGTTGTGGATGACGACAACTTCTTTGGCCAAATAGAGTCACAAGCTAGTGGTCCCTCCGTGGACCAAATGACACACTTGGATACGTCCAATACAAGCTCGTTGGTGGGAAGGAAGGACTTATAGTCCTACGCTACGCTTGGTCACTCTACGTTAGTTTAGCTACATTAATTATATTATCTGTATCTCTCAACATAATATATAATTCCTTCTGCAAGCTCTGACCGCAAGACCGCAGCAACCTCACTTGAGACGCGGAGTCAATCACGTGATAAATATGCTATGTCACGGGGCCAACCAAGGTTAGATCTAACTGTTTAACCGTACAGTACAGTACGCTCAAGCATCCACAATGTCGATCACCATCCGTCCGGCAAAGGTAATTTCTTGGCAGGTACACAGGCACAATGCAATTCACAGAGTTTGTGTTTCAATAGGCAGACGACCTCACAGCTATGCAGGCCTGTAACTTACAGAACCTGCCAGAAAACTATACCATGCGTTATTGTATACTTCTCCCTGTTTCATCTTTTTTGTCGTCTGATGTTTTCTCAGACTTATACCACGCCATGACTTGGCCGTCACTCTCATACGTAGCCGAAGACGCCAAGGGACGCATCGTTGGTTATGTATTAGCAAAGATGTGTGTATTGTATTCCAGTCTTCTCTCGCGGAGCGTAACCGGAGATATAACAGGGAGGAAGATATCGCTCCCGGAGACGAACCACATGGACACCTAACATCTATCTCCGTGCTGCGATCGTATCGAAGACTTGGGTTAGCCAAGAAGCTCATGTTACAATCTCGTGAGTACGTTTCGGGACGTCCCTGGGCCTGTTGTTCTCACGCAATCACAATGTGCAGAAGATGCCATGGCGTCGATCTACAAGGCTTCCTACGTTTCTCTACACGTTCGCAAGTCAAATCGTGCCGCGCTTAGCCTTTACCGTGACAGTCTCGGTTTCACCGTGCGAGATATCGAAAAAAAATATTGTACGTCGGCGACCGTTTCGGACGTGGCGTGTGTTCACGTCTATCAGATGCGGATGGTGAGGATGCATATGCCATGCGCTTGTCCCTGAAACAGGGGCAGTAATATATGGGTCTTGAATTTCGTGGACGACAAGTGAATGCAGTATGTGAGGAAACAACCATTATCGTTCACATTCACTAGATAATACATTCACGAAAGCAACAAGTCGCTGCTGTGACTCGTACCCTGTTGCTCTCCAACTGCATGCACTTCTTCGGTCCGACTTTCTACCCCTGACTTCACTACTGTGTTGTAGACTACAACGTGCCTGTCTGCAAGGGCCTGGCGAATCACAGCCGCTACTTCAAGTCCTAGCTGGTAGTAACCATCGTTCTGCCCAGGCTCGAACATGCTCATGTGTGCACGGACCTCGTCCTCTGCGAGTGTATTGCTGGCAGGAACAAAGTACTGAAAAGCATCTTCGGTAGACCCTGGAAGGAGACAGAATGTTCGTGGTGAGGGATGGGCAGGTGGGATGGGTGGTAGGAGCGTGTAGAATCTGTCAAGCAAACTCTCGAACCTTAGGGCCTATGCACGAAGTAAGAGCACTCACGTCCTAAAGGTAACTCCATGCATTGTTTCACCTTCCACAAGGTGGCGCAAACGCTCCTTAAGGGCTTCTTTGTCCCATAGGGCGCCGACGTACTGCATGTGCTCCATAAGTGCGCCGTAACGACTCTCTAAGCCTGAACGGTTATAATACGCGGTGCCTGCCGCGGCGCCCGCTATCAAGGCACCTCCTATAGCGTATGCGGCAGGTCCTAAGCTTCCCCACTGTCCTGGCTCGGGTGCTGGAGCCGGAAGCAATCCTTTGGGTTGTGCAATTGCGGCCCCGGACTTTGTTATAGGTTGATTGAAGGCGCTCCAGAGACCCGAGGCGCCTTTCTGCATGTTTTGCACATACCCAGCTACCTTGTTGGCTGAATTTTTGAAGACATTCGGGTGAATACCAAGATACTGCACATGCGTTTGCCAGACACCGAGTACAGAAAAAGGGAAGAGCATACAGGAGTATCGAAAGCTATGCAAGCAATTATATTCGGCCAAAGGGGGGCACTAGCGTCCGGCCGGGAATGGATGAAAGCGTGAATGGAGTCTGCGGCAAGCAAACCGCCCATGCTTCGTGAAGGCCGGATATGAGACAAGTGTAATGAATGCAAGGGAACCGATATACCTGTGTCCACAGAGGACAATCTTGGCACAACCAGCGCCGCCGCCTGTGCCAAGAGCGACTTCTCTTTGTACCGTTAGGGTGGTGAGCCAATCGGCAAAGCGTTCAATAGCTTTGTTCTACGTCGAAGCCATTACGACTCAGGGTATGAATGTAGCAGGGGACGTACGAGATCACCCTTGGTCTACTAAGGTATCAAAACTAAGGATGGTGGGAAACAAGTGAGACGAGACGCACTTCATAAGCCGGGAAGACGACACATTCGACTGTTGTGTCCTGAATGGTTCCTGAGAGGACATGCTGCAACCGCGATGGGAAGTCTCCGAACGTGGTGTCGTTCCCTTTAAAACTGGATGGGTTCCGAATGTCAAGAGGGTCGTCTAGTAGATCGGTGCAACAACATAATACTACCCGTGAATAAAGATGATGAGAAGGACATTTGGTGTGGACTGTTGAGGGGTGGGCTTGGAGCCCAGATGGGCTTCACCAAACCCCTCAGAGTGTTGCAAAGGTACCATCGTGACTGTGCGTTTGGCGTTTAACACAACTGCCTCTGCGCGCCCATGACTGGTACGGCGACGCCGGTAACCGTCCATATACGTATCGTTAGCCGGCCTTGTTTGTGAGTCATAGTTAAAACACAACAAACCAGGCCCCCTTCGGCCACACAGCTTCTTTTACCATGGCATCTTCACTCAACGACTTTGATCCAAATAGCGTCCTTACCTATCTTGGGCTTCCACCGGATTATGAACCGTCTCCTACTACCGCATCGGTCGCTTTCCTTGCGAAGCATATACGTCAACTTCCGTCTCATCTCATGGAGTGTTTCTCTGCCATAACAACTCCCCGGGAGCGGACTGCAGTGCTGTTGATACGCAACAGACGATTTAATTTCACACAAAGCGATCCACCTGAGCTACGTTTCCCTGCTGCAAAACGACAATGGCCCATGCTGTGGGAGGGGGCTGAACATGTATCCCATGAAGACGCTCGCGAAGAGAAAGAGTGGGCAGAGACCACATTTCTTGGAGGAAAGCACAAGGCATTCGTAGGGAAGCTAGGTACTTTACTCGAAGGATACGAGGAGGAGAGGCAAATGGAGCTCTCGCGACAGGCGAGACGCGGCGGCCATGATCCCGGTATTCCCGAGGACGAAACAGGTGAAAATGACATATCGGATCCGGGAACGCCAGAGTCAGCGGAAGCTGTGCAAGAGTCGTTCCTACGCAGGGTCCGAGAGCAATTCATTTACGGGCAGCTCGAGGTATGTACTCAATGTGGTTAAAGAAATAACGAGTGATCAAACGACACCAGTGGGATTTTTATGACACAGTCGATTGGGATGACTCGTGGGATCGAGAAGAAGACGATTGTTACTTTGATGATGATGAATGATCGATTCGGGTTGGCCAAGCCATGACCATTTTAGTTAGTAAGTAACAATCTCTCCGATCAGATCGACACCCAAACAGATGTGTATCGATCTCCGATTTTTGTGCTGTACCCGTGTACCTGTTCAACCAAACTCTTCTCGTCAACTGAACGTGTCGGGTCGTTGCGGCGCCAACTACAACACATGTCTCACTCATACAAATAGCGCGTTAGTGTGCCACGAAACGTGATTGAGGCGAGGCGATTTCACGCCGAGGCGTCTTCTCAGCTTTCATTTCGAGCAGGGCATTACCCCGAGCTTGGCGTTGCACTAGCACACCTCCAGAAGCGCGCATGCGCGAGCACAACCTTAGTACGTGTCGCTACGGGTCCCGGCATTTTTTTTTTGTGGTGTTCATACTAAGCGTCTAGCTCTACGCGGTGGTCAATACACATACTCTACGTTCTTATAGCTCAAGCGTTTAGCTCAAACTTGAACGGCTAGCGGAATGTATAAATGGCTGGTCGGCGTAGGCGTTGTCGATTCAGTTCATTGTTCATCTCTCTTCGACTTCTCGTGCTAGACATGAGTTCTTCACGTCTGACCTCTTCGTGGAGAGGATACACTTGTATCAAAAAGCTGATGGTGTTGTAAGCAATTTGACAAATGCTCTGTGTCGATGAAGTTGACATTTACATTTGGAACAGTGGTGACTCGTTCAGTCATGTCGGCTACTCTGCACAGGCACCGGTACCCTCGAGCTCAAACCCAATGGGGGTCCCCTTCCCAGGTGAACCTGTCAACGAGCCTGGACAACCGAATTGGGTCGGATACCTCATCCGAGACCACGGTCACGGTCACGCGAACATACTTACTTATAATTATGCTCGCCGAGGTGACATCGTGAGGGGTGTTTATACCCACCAAGTTTTCACGGAGTTTCTTCCCACTGTTGGAAGGAAACCAGGATGGGCTGCCTGGGGCGCTAGCGATTCCATCTTCAGTATGCATCACATTTTTCTCACAAGCTCAATTTTAATCGTGAGTTCAGTCACCTGGGTCGGAGCTCATGACTGTAGAATATTGTGAGCCCTGGCATCTAGCGTCTTGACTCTCTCCGACGTCTTCTCTCAGGTACACAAACGACAGGGCAGAGATTACCCCTCTAATCTCCAATCTTTTTGCCGCGCAGGACGCTCTTTATCGGGCTGGTGCCCGCAACTTTCTTTTTATTGATGTCCCACCGTTGTCTTTGTCGCCAATCGGTGAGTAAATCCCTTCAACCTCAGAAGAGAAGGAATCTGAACCTTCTTAGGGCCGAGTATGGGAGAGAATGGCGTTCGATATGGCAATTGGAATGAAGAATTGCGACAAGGCGTCGCCACCTTTGCGATGAGCCATCCTGACGCTACAGTGATGCTCTTCTCAGCATGGAACACGTTCCAGCGTATTCTATCCAACCCTGCTCAATACGGCTTTAATCCTGCAGATAGTAACGTCGCACGTGGATCTATCTGGTTTGATATTATGCACCCAACATCCCGCGTTCATAGCATTCTTGCACGTGAAATAGCGCATTTCTTGCATTCCCAACCACCGCAGGCTTGATAGATTTGATAGAGATACTTTAGACTTGACTCGTATAGTAGAGTATTTTTGTCACACCCCTCACGCTCCCTTGTGAGCTTTGTCATTTATTGTAGTAATTGTATACCTGGCGTCGGGCACGACCAAGGGTTAATAGTAATAATAGAGTATACGTGCACGTGGCTTGGATGTGTCAATTGCCGGTTGCCCGTTCCGGTACCGATACTGTAGTCTCGCTCTTCATGGATGTCTTACATTCTCCTCCTGAATTATCATCAGATATACAGCATGCCATACAACAGGCAGTCGGCCAGGCCAACAGTGTTTTCATCACTCATCAACATGCCAATCAGTCCATGGCTGCAAAAAGAAAGCGCAACAAAGAGAGGGCTACCGCAGACGATACACAAGTGGTGAAAGGCAAGAGGAGAAAAAGGGCTGCAGATACATCATCTGTCCCTCCTCAAAAATCTTCCTCCGTTGTGACAGCGAACCAGCTCAAACCTCAGTCAAAGCGGAATAAGAAGGCGATATCTAAACAAAGCACAGAGCTCGTACCCAACATAGGGACCCTCGATGAATCGTTGGTTCCTTCGTCTGGCTCCCCCTCACAATCTCGACCTCCTACAGCATTCCTTGATGCCATTGTATCCGCGGCGTCAGTGACATCTGCTGCCTCGGAATCTCCGTACGGTTTCCCCGCCCCATGCTTCGACCCGCCTACCTCCTCGTCTTATCCATACTCTACAATTCCTAATGACCTTCCGTTGAACGCCCCGGCATTTCAACCATCCATTTCCTTCTCTGACGCAGCTATCGGCTTGGAATATGCGTCCAATGACGACATCCTGCGTGCGTTGCAAGACCTTGACGTAACAAAGGTTGCATCCGTCCTGAAGACGCTCGGAGAAGCCGCTGCCGCAGCGAACGTACCTCTAACCTCTTTATCATCCACACTCCTTCAACGAGCCCAGTCAACTACCCCGACCGATTCCAGACCATCGAATACTGTTATTGCGGAGATTCCAGCTCAGCGGGTTCTGCAGCACCACAGACGTCTTGTAGATATCAACACGCACGAGGAACCGTTGGACCATTCAGATCATGCAGAGCTCCTCGCCACTAAGTGGTTGGGTGCTAAAAGGTTAGCACAGTTAGCCAAAACTCAGGGTCAGTGTCAACGTCATCTCGCGTTGCATGTTCTTCAATTCTCCCCGTTCATGACAGGATTGGTATATAAGAAGGGAAAGTTTTCAGCCATCGAAGAACACCAACTCTCAGACGCCATCAAAGCGTACAAGGAAGTATGTCTGGTTAGCCTCGAGTGAAGATACCATTGATAGCCATTTGCATAGACAAACCAGATTGACGACGCGGGATTTCACGATCTTGTGTTTGCCAAAAATGGGGCGGCAAAGAACAATGCGTTTTGGTCTGCCATCAGTACGTGCCTAACAGCTAATGAGGGTGCCCTTGTTGAAGCTTGTGTAGCTGCAGCCGTACCCATGCGACCCATCATTGCAATCTATCATCATGTTCGAAGGGCCTATCACCCCCTCCGAGCACAGGGCAAGTGGATGCCGTCAGAAGATGCGCTGCTGAAATCGTACGTGTGATTACGATGTATGGGCTATGATTGCTACTAATTTTCCCTCAGCGCTGTGCAGGAACTTGGACAACAATGGGAGAAAGTCAGCGATAGAGTTGGTAGGATGGCATCGGATTGTCGAGATCGCTACCGGAACCACATTCAGAATTCTGAGGACCGGACCGCTGGTCCATGGACGAAGGACGAGGAAATGCGACTCACCCAGATTGTAACAGACATGACTGTGAAACAGGGCAAGGACATGGATAACGATGTGTTCTGGGGCATTGTAAGCGAGAGTATGGGGGGGAAACGTGGACGGCAACAATGTCGAATTAAATGGTACTTTCGTCACACTTGAGTTTCCGCCCTCCCACTAACATGCCGCATCTCCTAGGACAGATTGTCTGAGTAAAACTTTCAAAAATAATGGAACCAAGCCACGCTGGAGTTCGCGGGATGCCTACATCCTTGTCCATAAGTGAATACGATCAAAGTGTCCGATAAACGTAGCTAACGAGCTTTCAGGGTTGATTCTCTGCACGTCCGGGATGACAGCGAAATAGATTGGAAAACCCTCCCAGACCCTAATTGGAATCTGTGGAGTGCGCACACATTGCAAAGGAGATGGCAGTCCATGAAACGTAGCGTTCGCGGCCATGAAGATATGACACACACAGGTTCGATCTGCTAACTCATCATCCATGACTTCACTGAGAGGTCTGACTTTCGTCTCTGCCGCAGAAATCCTAGACATCTTGCGTCTCAAAAAATTACATCTCACAGGCTCGCGATCGCGCGTAGTCGTAAGCGCGGAGGCTGTCGACTCCGATGATGCAGATGAGGACGAGCATTAGCCGCACTATGTAGTCCCCGGTTGCGGGTGCGTTCATGACTGACAATTAGACACACGTTCACAACATTCAGTACCGGCGTGCGCTTAGGGTCTATATGCTCATGGGCTGAGATTGGATTTTCTCAGAGGAAACCACAAGCATATAAATGCCCTTTCTTTCCCTGATAATAGTAAGCCGCCGGTCAGAAGTCTCCAATTCCGTTCAGCGAGTAAAAGTGAGCACATAACCGCTATTATGAAGGGTAAATAATTCCGTGGGTAAGTGGACAGAATCTCATATATTCCTGTTGTTCCTCTTCCGAGTCATCCTCTTTATGCGTCTCTCATCCCCATTGGTGTCTGGCAATATCAACGATATTTCAGGCTAATAGTATGGCGTGGACATCCCATAAAGCATTATGAAACAGTACGCAACTTGTGCTGTGATCTTTAAATCACGTGTGCAGACACTTTCACGCCAACCGAGTGATTATGTAATCAAGCAACCTTCGGTTATTGCTGCGTTGACCCCATGAGGATGAGGCGTTTCAATGTGATGCTTAAATGTGCTGCAAGGCTTCTCTTGGCCTATCATCATCATGTCGAGCAAAGCCTTACTGTTTGAGTCTCTCGGTGAGGTAGTAAATCCTACCCAGCGACACCGGCCAAAGGCATTTCTCGGTTTACTGGCACTTTGTCTTGTCTCTCTCGTTTGCACCTGCTATTGGATTGAATCTTCGAACCATTTATTGAAGACCTCGCACAGCACACCGCTAGATGCCCAGGGGATTCTCGCGCGATGTGCCACTCTCAAAACAAGACCTGGCCCCCCCTCAAACTTCCTTGAAAGGAGTGTGTCGGACCGGTTCGAAGAAGGAACACCGGCGACCCTCATAAGAGATGCAACAATTTGGACTGGGGGGAAGAATGGCACGGAAATCATATATGGAGACCTTCTACTGGATAGAGGCATTGTCAAGGCCATTGGGCAAATTCCGCGGGCGCCAATTCACAACGTCCGCACTGTAGATGCTAAAGGTGCTTGGGTGACCCCTGGTCTGAGTACGCATCCCCAATTTTCTTTTCCAAGTTGTTGGTGTTTACTTACTCTCCCCCTCGTTAGTTGACTTTCACTCGCATGTTGGCATTTATAGCGCACCCACTCTGCATGGTAAGCGTCTGTCCAAACAAATGTTCGAGTGGGCTCAACCACATGAGAAAGCTACATTCAATTTAAACTCGAACAAGGGTCCTATTTTGCCCTGGTTGAGGACCATTGACTCGTTTGACACTCATGACGACTCACTTCCACTTGTCATGGCCGGTGGTGTCACCTCCATGCAGGTACTTCCTGGGAGTGCCAATGCAATCGGTAAGCCAGATGCAATTAGAAGCTAGTGCTGTATATTGAAACATGGGAATGTTCCAGCTGGTCAAGCATTCATGATGAAATTGCGCAAGACCGCGGAACTTTCACCCACTTCTATGGTCATTGAACCGCCTCAAGATCTCAACAGTGGTTTTTCGGACCCTCCTCGGTGGCGATATCTCAAGTGCGTTGGTCGTATCCTAAATTTCATGTGCAAATTGCGTTGACTTTCTTCGTAGACAAGCCGTTGGGGAAGACGTTGACCGCTATGGTAATCGAATGGATATCATGTGGTCCTATCGGCAAGCCTACAAGAGAGCCAGCAAGATCAAAGCTGCACAGGATGCTTATTGTGTCAAAGCAGAGGCTGGCCTTTGGAATTCTATTAGTGACAACTTCCCGGAGGATTTGCAATATGAGGCACTGGTGGACGTCCTTCGCGGACGCGTGAAGGTGCGGCCGCAGTATTTTTCTTCGAGGAAGTAATCGAACGGTCCTCACCTCGTGACCAGGTATCACAAGATGCTTACGAGGCTGTCGATATAGACGCCATAGTCAGAGTGAGTAAATGAATCTTGCTTTTGCAGGTTTGTCCAATAATATATGCTTGTTAGTTGAGCAACGAGTTCCAGTTCCACGTGGACTCGATCCACCACGCCGCTGAGGCGTGGCTCGTTCCTGACGTACTCAAGAAAATGTAAGAGCTAGTGCAATGTTCTTTCCCACAGACCTATTTATAAATCGAAACAATAGGTGGGGTGGCCCTCCTGCAATCGCTCTTTTCTCCGATTATTATCGGTGAGTACTGTCATTGGCAGTAGTAATTCAGAGGTCCTTATGTCTGGGAAAGCAACAAGCACGAGTCGTATCGTGGCTCTGTTCATGCGCCACGCGTACTTGCAAATCACAATTTCACGGTCATCATGAAGGTACGAATCCTTTCGTTCGTGGCGTGTGGCGTTCCCCTGACCGGATTAACGTTAAACTATCCTCGCACAGGCCGACCATCCGGCACTCAATGGACGCTATCTCCTCTTCGAGGCACAGGAAGCATACCACTATGGCCTTCCATTGGAGCTCGCACTTGCTTCAGTGACCACCGCACCAGCCGCTGTTGCCGGTCTATCACATCGTCTTGGTACCCTACGTCCTGGCATGGACGCAGACGTAGTGCTCTGGGACTCACATCCTCTTCGCCTCGGCGCGACACCAGTAGCAATGTGGATTGATGGTATAGCGCAACCATTAGGGAGTGAAATTAACGTGGTCGTTGGGAAAGGAAAAGAAGCACCGGAATGGCGTGAGCCCCCAAAAGTGCCTGATTGGACACGGGAGCGCGAGGAGGCCCTCAAGTGGGACGGCTTGCCACCTTTGGAGGTTGAGCAGGTTTCGGATACCGTGGTTTTCACTAACGTATCAGCAGTGCTCGTACGTGGGGCGGAAGGTTTAGAGCATATGTTCCATCCCAGTGCAGCAGACCACGCCAAAGGCGCTGTCATCGTTCATGGTGGGAAGATAATTTGTGCAGGAGTTAATAACACGTGCAATTCGCTTGTCCCCAACCAAGCGCGTCTCGTCGACTTGGAGGGCGGAGTGCTTGCACCAGCATTCATCTCTTTCGGATCGAACCTGGGAATTCAGGAAATGACATACGAACTCAGCACGGGAGACGGACTTCCCTTCGATGCGTTCGCCGATGATGTACCGGAAGTCCTCAAGGACCAGGGGGGTATCGTTCAAGCCGCGGACGCACTAGAATTTCAAACGCGGAATGCTCTGTACGGCATCTCGTCCTTGCTTCAACTGTTCTTCCCTGACACATATTGCCGAGAGCAGCATCGCTTATCGTGCCGGTGTTACTGTCGCCACCTCACCTCCGGGTGCTTTCCTTACTGAACAGACTTTTGCCGGACTTTCTACGACGTTCCGCACGGGTGCACCCCACCGCCTCACAGAAGGGGCAGTCATCCAGCGCATTTCAGCACTACACTGTGCTATACGACGCCCCAATGTGATCTCGAATAGATATGTTCGGACGCCGAGTATCAGCACTCGTATTTCAGTTTTACGGCGTCTATTACTCGCTGAAGGAGATGACAGGGCCGGAGAAACCGGAAAGTGGTTCGTAAAAGCGGCTGACGGCGTCTTGCCTTTGGTGATTGACGTTGGGTCCGCGGACGTGATGGCTGCGTTATTGGAACTCAAAGAGGAAATCGAGCAAAAGCGCGGAACAAGGATGCGTCTTGTATTCTCTGGCGCCGCGGAAGCGCACTTACTTGCCCGGGAAATCGGTAGGTTCGCGCCCAGCGAGCAAGTGGGGTCACTAACAGTATGCACCAGGTCGGGCGCGCGTAGGTGTCATCCTCACACCATCAAGGCCATTCCCTGAAACATGGGACGACAGGCGGATGTATGTCAGTATTCAAGGGGGTTGGTATTGGAACTTGACATTGCTCTTACATTACCAGACTTCCGGGTCCACCGATTTCGAATGATACCGCCCTTGTAACACTCCTGGAAAACAACGTATTGGTTGGCATTGGCACTACAGACGCCGCACTTGCTGCGCACACCCGTTTCGAGTTGGCATGGGTAATTTCCCAAGGACGCGCTTATTTTTAACGAAGTATTAATCCATATCCGTATTTCAATCAGGCAACTGCTGAATCAAGTGGACGAATATCACCTGAGAAAGCACTAGAACTTGCAACTGTCAACCTCGAGCGTTTGCTGGGTATCGATCAGGCGTTTTGGGAGGGCGATATGGTAGCTTGGGCGCGGGGCGCACCGCTTGACATGGGAAGTGAAGTGGTGGGGCTAGCGTCGAGTGACCAGGGGCGAGTAGACCTATTGTAACCTAAATGGACATGAGATCGGTACAGAACACAACTCCAACCTTATTAGTAATCAATTGATACACTTTCCTACGTAGACGTACAAAGAAGGCCCCTATACGCCAACCCCGAGGAGTGCTGCGCCCGTGCGGATACCTCGCCCCTGGTTCGCTATCAAACTAATCGCAAGACAGCTGATGATAAAACCTGAGAACCTGGAGGACGTCTGCGACTTTTTGACTGGAGAGCAATAGAGTATGACGTACCTGAAGAACGCGATACGAGAAAGGGAACGTTCCTCGCCCGGCGGCCGTGAGGAGGCAAAAATAGAACGTAGAAGGGCGGGTGTGATAGGCATGCGGCTGGTGCTACGGGGACTGATTGGTGGCCCTAAGTCTGCGCGTGTACCTGGTGCTATGCTCATACTTGCGTGGGTGGCAGATGCAGAGAGCGGATACGGGCGGTGGGATCCGACAGGGGGTGTCGAGGCTGTTCGGGTAGTTGAATATGTTGAGGCGGCATACGTCGCTGGCGTGATGGTGCTCGTACTTGGCGTGGAACTCGTCGGTGTGAGGGTGGAACTGGAACTGGAAAGGACAGAGGACGGTGGGGAAGGTAGCATCGCAAGACCAAGCGATAGCGAGAGTTGATGCACGTTGATGGTGGTGATAATGCAAGACACGCCCAGTGGTGACGCGGTGACGCGCTACGTCAACTTGGATACGCTGATTCGGTCCGTCACGATGAACACCTAGCGCATCTTAAACATCCTGCATAAATCGGCAAATACTTCTCGGTTCATAGCACTAGATGAGCTTCTGGAGGATGAATGTATCTGTCGGGGTGGCGCATCCAAACTCATTTAGCAGACACCCATAGCGTCCTTCCCACTTCAGTATCTTCTTCCCTGGACATAATCTCGGCTAATCAAGGAGTTGTCGATAAGTGGATATTTCTCTATTTTGCGACTAGCTCTCTAGATTGTAAAATCAGAGAACTTGGCACGTACTCTGGCGCTAGAAGGGATGCCAGTGATAGTAATGGAATTGATTTGCCATTTGCCACCCGTGCAGTGGGCTGTATTTCATATTAAAATTCATTTCGCTCTCACGAATTGGCGTTCTTAAATCATCCATGCAGTAATTCTTCTTCTTCTTCTTCGAATACTTCCAGTTAGCTCCACTAACTGACAGTATCAAACAACACGCAGGTCCAGACTATCGCTGCTTCTATTTTCCCTTCACAGTGTCATGGAAGACGATATCGAATTGCGACCGAATATGTAACAAGTCTACCTTGTGCGTGAAAGGTGGACGTTCCGCTAAAATATAAAACCCTCACAGGCGTGCCTAAAACCGGCTATAACATTTTCACGTTCCAGTGCTCTTAGGCCGTGAATGATGTAGCTACTGTCTACAAACGTAGCGACTAATCAACGAGCGCGTTGCACCATTTGTTCTTTCCGTTTAATTACGCCGTCGTGGGCTTCTATACAGTTGCGTCATGGCGTCGATCTCTTTATCTCTATATATTAGGGCGTAGGGAGCTGACTTGAATAGCTAGCCGTGCAGAGAGGTCACTTAATCAGTTCTCAGCTCTGATGGAAGCTTTCCAAAGCGTCGTTAAACGTTCGTTGGAAAGTAAGATCCGTGGGCTGAATTGGTCTGCCAATACATGCAAACCCACACAGCGAGCTTTTTACTAGTATCTTTTCTGATTAGCAGGATTTGTCGTCTTGGCAGCCACTATGTGCTTTCTTATTACAGTAATAACAACTAGGAAAGGCTTTATCGGCCGCGTGGTTGGATTCCGCATAAGTCGATACTCATATAAGGCATAGCCCAAAAACTTTTATTGACTTGGGATCCACTAAATCAAAGAATCCACTGGAACTGCTCCATAATCCACTCAGCCCTTTCTGTACCCATAAAATCTCAAAACCCACGGGCTGGACGTCTGCCGAGGGGTATATAGGGTATACCCTATATGAGAATTTGCTGTACTATACCTACAATAGCGGATCGTTGGTTCAGAGGGGGCCAGTCCAACGGCGTACTAGTTACGTACTCTTGCAGGGTCTGGGTCGCCATACTGATTAGGTAACGTAAACGATGACGGCTATCTATAGGTCTCTACAGTAAGTCCAATTGGTTTTATTCCAGTCTCCATAACATAGGCTGTCAAGCCAACCTCATGTCCGTGACGTGATTTTCATGTTGATTGCCTTGCGCCCTTTAAAGGCCTAATCCTAATCCATAGCATGCCACCCCAAAGGTGCCAAAGATGCAACAGGGACGCAACAACGTAACTTGCTGTACGCCGACGATCTTCATATACTCAATAAATACGGCCAACAGGACCATCTGGATCATCGCCTCCCATCCGTCAAATATGCGTATTTCGTATGGGAAAAGAGTCGACTCGGAGATGGAATTAAGCATCCGATAGACGTAGAAGGTGCTGACACAAAACTGAGCGACTTCCATGCCCTTGTAGCATCGATGGCAGCAGGTCGTGGCACTGTGACATAGTGATGCTATATAAAATCTCTCATCCTCGTGGCCTGTTAAATGTGATCGCGATTTCGGAGTTTGTCTCGATGAGGCCGCCGACCTACTAGAGTACAGGGGTCACTTCATGATCGATCAAGAGATCGCTTGTACAAACACGCACCGATTGTTTCGTCCCGCGTAGATACTACGCGTTTGTAAAACAGGAAACCGTTTGGGAAACCATTTAACCTTGTTCTAAATGATCACCAATAAACAGCCTCTGCACCTCGATCCCGATGGTCCCACTTGGATGTCGTGCCATCGCGTTATCTCCATTAGGGGTGATTTTCCAGAGCGTTCAGACCGCCTTGTCACAGTTTTCGGTTATCGGTCGGAACTTAGAGTTTGGTGGCTGGAGGGGTGGACTTTTCTAAACGAGCAGCGCAAGCTTGCCTGTGTGATTTTCCTCGCGCCCACACAATGCGCCCGACCGCATATGAGATGACGCTAGGACCTACAGCACCATGTATGACATTCGAAGGACAGATAACAGACGTACCGAATCGTCGTTACAAGTGTACGCCCGTATGGCTGTGTGCAAGCCTGAGAAGTTACCTCTTTAAGGAAAAGGTTTGAACTAATTCAGGGGCCAAAGACAGCCATTAGATGCAGCTTTGCGCAGCTGTCACATTTGCAGACGCTGAAGTGAGACCCCATGACACTACGATAGTCACAGCGTCCATCCTCCTGATTTCATGGGCTATATACAGGTTGAATGCTGTGCAGTCACTCATCCACAGCTCATTAATGCTGAACCGTATGGCGGCGCCATTTGTGCGGTCGCTGGGGAGGAACCCGTGGTTTTGCTTTAGGAAATATGCTCCTGGTCACGCCCCGGGCCCGGCCTCCTCGCCAAGCGGTTCAATGACTTGGCGTTCCTGAAAGCAAAGATCGGCTATATCGAGTATGCGTGTTGATCTTCCGGCGGCTCTGCGATTTGATCTTATTAGATAAGGATTCCATATTAGTCGAACGTGCACCAGTTATCAATTTGAAGGTTCCTGGGCCCTTGATGGTAACTTGGCGTCGGCCGTCCGCGAGGCCAGCTCGAGGTCAATAGCAGGACTTCTGGCGTGGCATGGAACCTTGAAAAGCGCCGGGGCAAGGGCTAGTGAGCGCAAAACAATGAATACTAAATTGATAAGAATTGAATTCGAGGCCGATGCGGCGGACCCGGACAAACGTGCCGAAAAATGCACGTTTGGGAAGGAAGATAGAGTATATCCCGCCTTGGAGTGGAGTGGAGCACACGTTGGCATGATTACATGAAAGAAGGAGTACGTTTACGGCGACGAGTAAGTAGGCTGGATATGGAGAACCGATAGCACCGTTGGATGGTGATGTGTGGGGTGTGGGTTCATTACCGAAAGAGCGATTCGAGGAGAAATAAAAGATCTTGAAGGGGAAGGAGAGATGTACCTGTGATGAGGATGACTATAAGAGGTAAAACCGGTAAACGGTTGACGCCGAATATTGCAAGTTGTTAAAGGTGCGATCGGGAGGGGGAGAAGAAGAAACACGCTTGCCCGCAACACCCTGGCTGGGGCAACGCCGTGTCCACCTGGCTTGTCTTCCGTCTTGACCTTTCTTCAGAATAACTTTAATTATAATAATAAATCATCCTTATCGTTCAAGTCGTTCATTCCCTCTTCCTTCCTATTCCTATGGCCCTTTCCCTCGTATCCCCTCATCATCCTCAGGCTCAGGCTCCTTCCCCCGCAAGATCTTCCCGCCGTTCCACTTATGGGTTCTCTTTCCTCCCTCTAACCTCTATGTCCTCAGTACTACCAACATCCCCATCTTTCTCAGAGGAATGGTCCCACCAACACCCTTCTACTCCTGATTCTACCCCGGGCTCCACATCAACCGTCTCGGAGTATTCTACACCCCTTACAGCCCCCCAGCATCCTGAGTCTCCTTCTGTTCTCCCCGCCTGGAAAGCTGTCCCACCAACCCCGCCGTCTTTCCTTTCCCTTTCTCCTCCTTCTTACCCTCCTGCTCGTCGTCGCACTCACCCAAGACCAGCTTCCGCCTTGGTCCATCGCACGCACACCCCAGCCACACAAAGGCGCCTATCCCTGCCCACACGCTCCATACACACCCCTGGCTCCACCGGTCCACCGTCTGCGTTTCTCAACCATCAGCGCTGTTCGTCCCTGGGTAGTGCGGCACGAAAACTTTTCCACATCGAGGGTGACGATGCTGCCTCGGATGACGGCGATGATCCCTGTACCGATCCGGACCGTTATGGCCTCGCCCCTGTTGAAGACGAGTTCATTCCCAAGCGGAACGCGGCAGAACGCCACCATGCTCTTCTCGAATTTCTCGTGTCGGAGCGCAACTACCTCGTTGACCTCCGTACGTTGGTTAATGTACGCATATACCCGGCTCTGCCACTTTGTTCTTGCCACCTGACGTTCATTCCTTCTCAGGTATATTTAGAACAGCTTCCCTTACTCGTCTCCCCCTCCCCCAAAGTCCTTACACTCCCGCTACTGTCTCCTTCATATTCTGCGTCGTTCCCGTTCGGGAGACAAGAAGAGGCACTCAAGGACAAAGACAAAGACAGGGACAAGGAACGGGAAAGGCGCGCATTGCTTAGCGATATTGAATTAAATGTCCTACGTCGCAATGCTTCCCGCTTATTGGAGCTACATGAAGACCTTTACAGCATGTTGACAGATGCCGTACGACTGTCAGGTTGGGTAACGGGCCTCAATGCTTTGGAAGCCTCCGAACACTGCGAGACAGAACGTGAGACAGAACCATCTAGTACCAATATCGAGGATGATGAGGAGCATTTCGAAAGCGCCTTGATAAGTGTGGCTACGCTGTTCACTGCACAGGTCAGTCAGATTTTTCTTGTTCGCGTGCTTTCATCCGGGAGCTTTCCTAATGGTCGGCTTATGCTTACGATTCTATGGAAGGCCACTACTTTCAACGCTTATGGAGTGTTTTGCGCGGAACATCATGGCGCGATGGAGATTGTGAAAAACCTTCAGCGTAAGCGACCTGTAGAATGGGATGCATTTGAGCGACGTTGCACAGCGCTGGTTGCTGCGAGTCTCGCACATGTATATGGTTTGCCAGAACGACGCAATAGTGAGGAGGAAGAGGCGAGTTCGAAAGATCAGTGCCCAGACGCTGACGGCGACGGAGGAGACCCGGAATTATCTCTTGTGCAGCGACAGGCCACGACCCCGCTCGATAACCATCCGTTTTGGTATTCTCGCTCGCACTATGACTTGAAGCGTGCCGGCTTCACGGTCGGCAAGGATACGAAGAAAGAAAACGTTGTTGACCGTGATCCACGCCTCCGGTTGCAATTCACGGATTATCTCATCAAACCTGTGCAGCGCATCTGCCGATATCATCTTCTGCTGGCCCCACTCACCCTCGAACGTGTGCCGAAAAACCCTACTGGAGCAGATGCATTTGTCATGGATGCGAAACGGGCGATGGCAGATGTTGCGGCCCTCGTCGACTACGCAAACTTCTCCCACCTTCAGCAGCAGCAAACTTCTCGCATCAGCGCCCGTCTTTCCGCACCACCCACAGTCCTCGCCTTCATCCGTACGCTCAGTCCATGCACGTTAGCTGGTTCTCTAGATGTGGTACGAGCGCCTGCGCATAAGGCAAAGTACCTTGCCGCGTTCCTCTATGAAGGTGGTTTCCTCGCATTGGCTAAAGTGACCCGCGGTCCTCGATACGAATTGCGGTATTGGTTTTCGCTTGAAGGCTTCGAGCTGTATGACGCAACAGATGGTAATCGTGAGTTGCAATCTTCGAGGGGTGCTCGAATGTGTTGATATAACTTGGTCGATGACTTTTAGCGCTGCTCCCGTACTCCTTCCGCCTCTGCAACAACCAAGGCCACGAGTTCGAGATTGCTGCGTCATGTCAACGTGAGAAGCGAATATGGATGGATGCAATAAGCACCTCTCTCGTATCGACGCCAACCTGGCCCTCAGGCACCGCACCCACAAGCCTTGAGCCCGCATTTACTACAGCCGAGGCTCATTCACCAGTAGATGAGCAGGGTCCATCGCTACCGACGATACAATCCGTTCCCGAGGTCGAGAGCACACACAAACAAGGCTCACCGTCCACTCCTCTGCAACCACAGAGACACGCGCCTCGCACCGACTCCTGTGACTCGCGTGGATTTACAGAACCACCACCCAGCCGCCGGGAATCCACCGCGTCCTTGATGAGTATCTTCGGTCCGGTAATAGACCCGGATGCTGTGGTCGTAACCCGCCCTTCGCCTCAGGCACGCGCAACTGTTGACGCTCTGTTGGAGGATGTATTTAGTGCTGCTTGCCAAGCAGCGCGATGTTACACCGAAGCACATTCTGAAGCACTTTTCCACGTCGCTCCAACGTTTGGCGCTGCGGCAAGGTCTCGCCTCACGAAACGCGAGAGCGTCCATGTACGCCGTCGCAAAAGCTATGTCGATCTTATTGATCAAGTTCCGGTGGTCAAGTCTGCACGCAAAGTCCAGCCAGGCAAAGTGCCTCATGCCCTCACACTGGATTGCATTACCAATGTGGAGCAAGACGGAGTTCCATTGGTACCGAGCTTAGAGGGCTTGTCCGATTCTCCGACAGTTATTTCCCAATGCTCGTCAGCTACCGGGTCGCGTGCTGGCTCAACCTCAGTCAGCCCTTTGGCAGGTGTATTCGATCTACCATCCTCTCTTCCGGATTCCTGCTCGCCATCTAGGTCTGAACCCAAATCCCTGGGTATAGGTTCGGAGGATCTACTCTCTGCTCGCCAGGCGCCTCCAAAACGCTCTCGATCATTGGTTGATAACTTTCGCGGATTTATTCTTCCCCATTCCAGTCCCCCGGTGCGCACGCTTTCGGTCAGTCGTCTTTCCCTAGTTTCCGCCCCTTCTTCGTCCTCCACGCCGTCATCCTCGGGTAGGCGTCGTGGCTTCGGCTGTGAATCTCTCGGCCGTCGTTCGCGTAGCTCTCCTTATGTTTCGGCGGATATCTTGGATCCTGTTGCTGCAGCTGGTATTACCCGACATGGTGCCGGGCATGCAGAACCTACAACAATATCACCGGCCACGTCAGCGGCTGCCCTACCGCCTGCCCAGCAGTATTCTTGGAAACTCGAAGGGCCACCGGCTGAGGGTTCTCAGACACCCTTTCACTCGACACCCTCACCCACTTCCCGGCTAACGTGCTTCGGTACTGGACCTCGACCCTCTCCCACGACTCCGCGTACCATGCTCCGCTCTATCTTTGCGTCCTTCTCGCGCTCCCCTTCTTCCCCAAATGTAACGCCCGGTTAGTGGTGCTTTGTTACGTCCTTCTGAACCCTTTCTACAACCGCTCGCCCAAACACCGACACGCCTATCCCCTTTGTGGCGTAGTTTCGGTCCCTGTCTGCTTTTTTTTTTTTTGCTTCTACGAACCATTTCATGACCAGGTATCCTTAAGCACCGTGATCGCTTCCATATTGTTTCCATCATTCATCACGGATCACTGGCTTCCTTCACTTCAACGTTACGACGCCCGAGCGTCTTGTAAGCTGCATTTGATATACCCTGTACGTTTAGCAATCTCGTGGTGGAACTTTACCCTTCATCCAGCCTCTTTTTTTCTTCGAAGTACACACGCAGCATAGGACTCACTTTCTTGAACGCCAAAGCTATTGAGTGTTTCA
>QFDX01002029.1:0-21861 GCA_003315875.1 Lactifluus piperatus
CTGGGCTACAGCCGTCAAGGCATCGCCTCCGTCGTTCCAGGACCCCATTACGACATCCGACCCCTCAGCCCAGAGCCTGATATTGGATCAACTTGGGAAGGACATCAGCCGACTCAAAACGATCGTGAATAGAGAGTGCAGACATGCAGAAAAAATGAGGCGGCCTCTGGTGACAACGGGAGTCACCGCTGGTCAGATACAGCCAGCTTCTACCTCCAGCGTAGAACATTCCCACGATCTGCCAGGTGCTCTGCGCAAAGGCGGACTACCTCGCCACAATAACGATTTCGCAGACATACGCGACATTCGCATTACGCCGGCTCATGAAGAACTCTTTTGTGCCGTACAGCCATATCTTCCGGCATTTCTTCCGATGACACCACACCATCTACCTGAGGGTTCGATGGAACGGCATCTTGATATACAATTCCGGCTCTTGAGGGAAGAAATGATGTGCGTTGCCAATCCTTGTCTTCCTCTCATGCGCTGACCAGTTTTCCTCAAAGCTCTTCTATCCGTAAATCTATTACGGAGATTCGCAAGGACCTTAAAGTCATGTGGTCTCCGAGAACTCGTTCTAACACAAAGCCAACGACACTGGAACGACTGCTATCTTCCAAAGGAGGTGCCTACAAGACATCTGGGACTAGTGCTGTGTTCTTTCATCTTTACACAGGCGCACGGTTCGCGTATGTAATGCCTGAACGCCGCTCATTTACCGTGGGCCTAAGACTCGACACACCTCCTGGCGCTGCCCGTGAAAAAAGCGGGAAGAGGAGGATGGAATATTGGGAACACTCGAAGCGCCTACAATGTGGAAATCTGGTCACCCTAATCCTTATTTCTCCAAGTCAGCCCCAGGTATTTTTGGGAACTCTCGTCTCTACGGGTAGAGATATAGGAGAGTCCGCCAAAGAGGATGCAGAAACCATTAACCTTCAAGTTACTTTCTTCGATGCCAAGATTGAAATGATGGCCTTGCGCCAACAGCCCATCTCCAACGAGTCGGTGTATGCCATACTCTTGGACAACAACATCATGTTTGAGTCTTTTCACCCGTTTCTTGAAACCCTACAAAATGTGGAACCCACATCCATCCCCTTCGCCCATATCATCTCGTCTTCTGTGTCACTTAAGCCTCTCTCTATTGAGCCTCCACGTTATGCACGTGTTCCGGGCTTTAGATTTGATTTACAGTGCTTGGCTCGACCCGACCAAAAACTCCCAAGTCTCGACGCGAATGACGCGATGTCCGCTACTGCTGCGCGCCACGAACTGAAAAAATCGAGTGATCTAGATCCCTCGCAAGTTGATGCTTTGGTTGATACCCTGACGCGAGAGGTTTCTCTGATACAAGGGTGCGCTCTAAATTTTTCTGTGAAGTCAGGCCCCTGATTGTCGAGCTACTAGCCCGCCTGGAACCGGAAAGGTATGAGATTCTTGACGACTCGGAGGAAGGATAACTCATAACTCGAAACTCTCTCTAAGAGCTTCACAGGCGTTGAGATCCTTCGAGTACTTTTCTCAAACAAAATCAGGCCGATAGGTATGTGGCTCCATCCAATCGATGCTTAATCTCACGGCAGTCTAGTCCTTATCGCCTACACAAATCACGCACTTGATTACCTGCTCACTTCCATCCTTGACGCCGCAATTACCACAAAAGTCATGCGTCTTGGGTCCAAGACGAAAGATGAACGCATTGCGCAATACAATCTCAATAAATGGGAACGTGAATCAAGACCTAAAGACCTGCACCAAAAAATAGGGCACCAATATGCCAAGATGAAGAAGATAGAAGAGGAGATAACGGATATCATGAATCAAGTACAGCTCCCAAAAGTAACGTGGGAAGTTGTCGAGCAGTTTCTCCGCCCTCATTATCCTAATCATGCCGATTCACTCCGGGAGCCACCCTCTTGGATCGTGGAGATCTTCAGACAGGCTCGCGAGGATGAGAACGAGAACGGGGTGTGGACCCAGGTTTCTAATGGCAGGGAGATCTCTCAGGACTCTCAAACTGGGATTTACGGATTTTGGAAGAGTGGTCGGGATATCGAATTTATCCGGACGTCTCCACCTTCCACGAACCCCGAGAACGAAAGCGGTGATGGCGGACGATTAGCGTTCTTTCGCGAACATGGTTTCCATGGCGAGATTCCACCTGTCCCCTCGGAAGGCCGTTCTCTCGAATGTCTTACAAAAGACGTAGCTGATGTCTGGTCAATGTCCTTAACCGAGCGAAAGTCCCTCACAGAATTATGGGAGACGGAGATGCGCCAACTGGCGTACGATTCAAACTCAATCCGGTATGAGGATCTCAGGAAACGTCATAAGTACGCTTGCAATAACCTGGAGGATTTAAACGATGAGGTTAGTTAATCAAAACTCGCTTCGTTGACTATTATTGATAAGTGCGATTGTTTGAAGGTTCGCCGTAGGCTTCTCAGCGAAACTGATTTAATCGCTTGCACTACCACCGGTTCGTATTCAGTAATGGTGAGAAAAATTGGTGATCTGACGTGCCCGAAACATCAGGTGCTGCCAAACTCGTTTCTCTACTCACGGTTCGTTCGGAATACTTGCATATCGCATGATATTAACTCGATTACACAGAGCATCGAACCAAAAGTTCTAGTAGTGGAGGAGGCTGGCCAAGTTCTGGAAGCCCATATTTTGTCCACTCTTGTTCCGTCAGGTACAGCTCTGAAGCCAGCTTGGCATAGACGTACGACTCATACCGCTACACACAGTCGAGCATTTGATCTGTATTGGGGACCCCAAACAATTGCGTGCGAACGTGTCAACTTTCGGTGAGTCCTAGTACCAAACTTCATTCTCCAAGCTCAACGTTCCTCGGAAGATTTGTCGATGGACAGCGACCGTGGCAGGGAACTATACAAATTTGATCGTTCGCTCATGGAGCGGCTTTCCGACGTCGGAATGAGCATGTCACAACTCAACATCCAGCGGAGAATGCGACCTACGATCTCCCAATTCATCCGGTATGCCGTGGCCCCATTTAAATATTAGTCCGAGGGTTTAGAACCCTTGATAGGACAATCTTCTATCCAAAGCTCGAAGATCACCCGGTCGTAAATCATTACCCGCCAGTGCAAGGCATGGAGAAGCAGGTCTTCTTTTTGTCACATGCCAACCCGGAGGCTGCAGAAGTTGATTCTACCTCCAGGTATAATATGTTTGAGGTCTGTCGGTCTTTAAGTATTTACACTTGCATTCTGACCAAAGGGTACCTATTTGGTCAATCAGGTTAAGATGATACGTGATCTTGTCCTATATTTCCTCAAACAAGGTCCCTATGACGGTATCGGAGATATTGCAGTACTTTGCGCCTACCTCGGCCAACTGCAGAAAGTCCGCGTAGCATTAAGAAACCTTAAAATTGAAGTTAGCGTCGGCGAACGTGACGAGGAGATGCTGGAGCACACAGGTCTCATAGGCGACGAGATTGGATTCACCGAAGTACAAGTCGCCAGACACGTACGTACCGTTGCGGATTTCTGAAGACCGACGACCCTGATCCACCGTATAGATCCGTCTTGGGACTGTGGACAACTTTCAAGGCGAAGAGGCAAAAATCGTAATAATCTCTCTGGTTAGGAACTCCGGCTCATTCGAGGATGGTGACGCGTCGATCGGATTCTTGAAGGTACGTCGCTAGACCGCACGCTGATATTGCGGACGTCTCGAAGTCACTCAACCGCTGTAGAGCCCAAATAGGATCAATGTTGCTCTGTCCCGGGCCAAGCACGGCCTATATATTCTTGGAAATGCCTCCAACCTGAGGAAGAATGAAACGTGGAGGGAGGTACTAGACAATATGGAGAAGGCAGAACAGGTTGTTCATGCATTCCCAATTGTTTGCCCGCGCCACCCGTCGACTAGACAGTCTATCTCCAAGCCTGGAGAACTTCCCACGCTCGCACCCGAAGGTGGTTGTGTCAAACCCTGCGGATCGAGTCTTCCCTGTGGCCATATTTGTCCATCCCCGGTATATTGCTTTCGATCTGCCCAGCGCGTGCATTAACTTGGATGTTGCAGTGTCACACTGACCAAAGTAATCACAAAAGGGTTAAATGTAATCAGCCCTGCGAGAGGGTCACTTGCCCCAGGGCTCATCCTTGTCTGTTGTTATGCTCTGATCGTTGCGGGGACTGCAAATTTCCATTTCACGGAGTCCAACTGCCATGCAACCACGTAGCAGAATCTGTCCCTTGGTGCGTGCTCTTCAAGGTTACCCACCCAGTTATATTGACACGCTCTCTTCAGTCACATGCTTGACGATCTAGACGATGTGGATTGTATTTCTCGAGTTTCCAAGCATCTAACAGACTGTGAGCACAGCGCTGTGATGGCTTGTAGCAAAGATCCTGCCACCGTCACATGTAAAGAGGCCTGCGGCGTCGTGACTGCATGTTGTTCCGGGCCGTGCACGGCTCGATGTCATGAGTGTCAGAAGGCCACGCAAGCAAAAGCGGCCGTACCAGCATACACTCGTCCATTGGTCCGCACGCACCATGGCAGACACACCTGCCAGCGGCTGCTTAGATGCCAACACCCATGTGGCCTTCCTTGTTCCTCCGACTCTGAACATTCATGCAATCAGGAATGCTCTGGACAATGTAGAAAGCGCTGCGCTCATCGCAAGTGTGAAGAGCCGTGCTGGAAACCCTGCTCGCCCTGTATGGAACCGTGCGAATGGCGATGCCCCCACGAAGCATGCCCTGTGTTATGCGGCTCAGTAAGCATTTTTTGAGAGCACGACCTATAACACTTCACCGAACGCTGAGTCTGCATTTGCAGATTTGTTCTCGCTTACCCTGCGACCACGCCTGCAAGGAACGACTGCTTTGCGGTCATGGATGTCCCTCAAGTACGCGATACTCTTCCCGCTGAATGACATATCATCTTGATCTAAAATTGAATTGTCTAGTTTGTGGAGAACGTTGTGAGGACCAGACTTGCGTAGCATGCCTTCCGGACGGGACGAAAGTCGAAATTGTCGATCTCATCAAACAGAGGACATTGGCGGAGATCGATCTTAACTCCAAGGACATCTCGGAACGTCTCATTAAGTTGGAATGCGGACATATCTTCACCGTCGAAACACTGGACAGGCACTGTACTATGTCTGCATACTATGAAGTCGATCATACTGGCACCTATGTGGCTACAAAGGCACCACCGGCGAACTATCAGACGCCTCCCACTTGCCCCAGCTGCCGCGGGCCCATCACTGCTCTCCGTTACGGGCGCATTATCAAGCGAGCGAACCTTGATATACTCGAACAAAGTTTATCAAAATCGACGTCGTGGCCGCTTGAGAGGGTCGGCCCTGAAATTGAAGACTTTTGGCTGACCCTAATAGGCCTTAAGGAAGAAGCGAGAAAGATACCGTTCTGGCGACCGTCGAATGCTGCAGAAGATATCGGTCGCCTAACTAAAACTCGTAGGAACCTATTTGGAAAAGAGTCAGAGCCACTTTCTCATGCCGCAATCGATCAAAGTAGCATGACAAACATTCATGGCTTCGCTGGAGAAGAGGGAAGGGCGTGGAAAAAGCTTGTGCGAGACCTTCTCAAGCTGTACAAGACCGTTTCGGAGGTTGCACGGACACAAGGGCCGCATGCCCCTGTGTATGATGCCGCGAAGGAAACCCTATACCATCTGGAACTTGCCGCAATAGTCAACAAGCCTGACGGCGCTCGCGACAATCCGGAGGCCCTAGCGATGGATGAAGTGAACAAAAAGATTGGAGAGCCGCCTCACAAGATCAACTCACGCTTTCAAGTAGAAGGCTTTTTCCTCTCCATCGAATTGCGGTATATATTGGCAGATATCGCGCACGCCCGAATCGGGGGGTTGAATGTGGTATCCAGAGACACTGACATTATCCAGCATAGAGAATTATGGCGATCTTTCATATCCTTCATCTATGAATCATGCACCTGTGACGCGAAGAAGGCTTTCACCATCGCGCGGAAGTATTCAGCATCGCGACTTGCTGCCCGTGCCGAAGTTTACATTCTCCGTGGAAATCTCGAGTTGTTCCGCCTCGAAACTCTTGCCGAGTATGCGTTACTGGCTCAAGATGGACTTCCCGAGTTTGCTCGTCGTCAAGAGTACAGCAGCAGAGCAGAAAAAAGGGCCAATATCATATCCACACAATTAGAACGGCTCGAGGAAACATTCATTTGGAGTCATCAAGTCATCAACCAAGACGAACTTGAAGTGGAGAGAAGGTGGTTTTCCCAAAACTGCCGTGCGAGAGGAGAGAGATATGTGGAGGAGTACCGCACGCTAGCCTCATATCTTCGCACCATGAGAGGGTACCTCCCTGTGCCCCTGCAAGAACAGTCAGATGTCATTAAATCATTTGGGTCCTGTAAGTTCCTGGCAATCCCGTGATCCCCAAGCGCCACTGATTTCCTGTCTTCGTTTAAGTGCTTGGCGACACTTCTACAACGGCGAAAACAAGCCCAATTTTGTAATCAGGTACGTTCATTGACTACTTGCGGTCTTGTGAAAGCCAAGTGACTGACTAAACGCTTCGCGTTCTAGTTATGGCTGTGCGGCGAGATGTCCCGAGGCAAGACCCCATTTGTGAATCCGATCGTCAGTTTAGCTGAACACTCGTGTTTTGGAGTTCAAGGACGTTGTACGCGGGCAACGTTTGGTCAACGTATTTAGCCAAGAGTATACGAAGGGTATGATCAGAGAGTGGTAGGGTTTTGTCTATCCTAGTCTGTGTCTGGTACCGTTGGGTAGATGTCAGGCAATTTCCGTGATTTGTCCTGTCGAGGATTGAGGATTCAATGCCCGATCATGAGATCAGATGCATGAGAGATGAATGTTTACGTTCACGACGAGACGATGGTAAAAAAAAAATACGTGATCATTATCTCTCCTTTCTGGATATGTTGTTGCTGACGAACAAGGACTCGGACAAGGTGGTGGTGGTGGTGGTGAGCGACCTCGAAATTAAGGTAGAGTATGGTAAAGGGGGGTCATGGCTCTCATCGATGATGCTTGGTAATACATCAACATTCAATTTGATAAAACCGATATCTACGGACAATCTGATTACCAAGCTGATTACATTGATTTCTGACAGGGGACGAGCATCGATGAATTCGAACTCAATCTAAAGTTCGATTTTTAAGGTTCAAGAACTGGTCGGCGCCTCCACTCACCTCGGACTCTTGGATGGGATGGCTGCGACGACAAACAATGAATACTGTAGCCTACAATTTCTAGTGTGACCACTCAGAGCCACATCCTCGGCTCAGGTGTCTATTGAGACATTCGGAAAAGCTTTTCACAGGCGACATTCGGCTACCGGGCTTGCCATCGTCCTACCCGGTTGAACTTCTGCTTTGCCCACACTGCTGGCTTTGAGGGACGTTGAACACGATGCACCGTACTACCAGGCTAGTGTGCTCATTGAATAGCAAACTTGTGTTCGTTGGTAACATGTCAAACACAGAACCCCGCGTCCGCATCTGCGATATGTACTAAATACATAGAGTATGGCAATTATCTACGTCGAACTCTCCTTCCTTGACGACCCCAGATGTCCATCCATTCCTCCACTTTCCCTAGCTCTAGGGCCCTTTCTGCAACGAAGTTGAGCGCATAGTGAACCGCGGTCTCAACGGGTACCCCTTCATTGAGGACCCAGTCTAGGATCAGCTCTGTGCGGTATATTTGGTATTGCTCGCGCGGAGGTTTTGGGCCACACTTCTGTTCTCTTAAGTGCCTATTGAAGTTCTCCTCACGACATCCTCTCCAGAAGCAAGTTGGGCAGTAGATCCAACACGGGAGATGAATTGACAGGACATGTCGACGCATCTCCTGCCGGCGTTGAAACGGCATCCTGCATGTGGGCCAGGGGCATTGGACGCTTTGTGGTTTGGAGCTGGTGGTGAGAGGGATCTGCCACTGGATGTGCACAAGGTTTATTAAATATTGACGTTTGCATCTCTGACAAGAAATGCATACCTGGTGCAAGGTAGGTCCAGCTGAATTCCCAGCGGGAAAGTCGTGGCCATTGCTGTCCATAGTCGTGTGAAGAAGGGGGTGTCGTTGTAGATGGCGCGACTAAGGTGAGGCAGGGTAGTAGAGAGTTGGAGGTGAGGATGAGGTCGTGGGTGATTCAAGCAAGGTAGGTGGACTCCCAGTTTAGTTTATAGCTGAGAGAGTGCGGGTTAATGCCAGCTTAGCAGTACCCGGTAATCTGCCATAGCTTCAGCTCCGAGTTGTTGGGTAACACATGCGCGCTTGAGCCAATCTCAGCCGTACTACTCTATGTCTGGTTTTATTGCAAACCTTGGGGCGTAACCGCCTGTACAATTTGACGTGAGTTTATTCATCGGAGGTGGCTCTCCAACGTTAAGTTGCAACCGCATCTCCGCCATAAATTTGATAGACGCGGTGGGGTATTCCATAGCCTGAAGGAGGTACGTTATCCCACCGTGACTGATGCTTTCGCGTGTGACTCAGATGCAGTAACAAGATCTGTGGTGCATGTCCATTGATCAAAGTTTAATATGCTAGGCCCTCCAAGGAAGACCCGTACATCGTCCTCGTGTCCCTTTTCTTCTACCCTCCAAGCCCTCTGCGCACAAACTTATGCCTTGGTTGCTCCAGGAGACACTGCACGAAGTGATTCCATCTGCAGAACTCAAATAAACTCTGCCAGTGACTCGGCGGATCGACTTCGCAACTGTGATTTTTGCCTGATTTTCACTTACTTGTGAGTTTGTGTTTATACGCATGTGGCACTGTTTGCTAATAAGGGTTCATGCCTATATTCTCAGTGGGTGAATATTAATATTTTGTATATTTTATTTCTCTTACAATGCCTCGGTAGTGGTCCGGGAAATCCGCTGTGGGCGTGGGTACTTGTACGGCCGACTCAGAGGCTCGGTCTCAGACATCATCAGATGACTGGCTTATCAACCCAACGATGGCTGGGTCTGTCGTAACTTAGTGTCTCCCGGGCCCTTAATCTTATGTAAGGACTCAACTTGAACGTAGGCGCTCAAACATTTACAAGATAAAAATACGCTACCTACTATACTGACGTCCTCAGGCTTCCGGCAAGTTGACTAGCTCATAAAAATTACCATACCATTAAAGAGGCCCGAACTAGCGAACAGGCGCGAGATCAAATCTGATGACAACAAGACCACGTAGGTAACACGTTCTAGGTATTTCCATCTGAAAAAAAGTACACCGATACAGGCGGGCCCGACTATGATTGACTGAAGTATATATCTACCTCTTTTCGTTATGGCGTGGGCGATAGGACCCACTCCATGGCCCTCAGGAACGAGAACAAAAAAACTTACTCCACAGCCGACATCCCTGTCCCCGACGTGGGGGCGCCCCCGCCCTTAGACATGAACTTATCGAGCCAGCTCCCACGATTCGCATTCCTCGCCGCAAGTGTTGCATTCGCGCGCTCTTTTTCCGCAGCAGAGGGTATGCGCCATAATACGTCCTCGGTTCGCGAGACGTAAAACAGACGGTACGTCCGTACGCACACTTTGATCTCCAGTCCGCCGCGGGCGTAAAAGTCGTATCCTGCACCTAACGCGGCTTTGGCGGGCAAAGATCTGGTGCAACAGTGAGTAGGAGGGAGGGGAGAAGCACGAGTGAAAGGACCTTTGGAGGAACGGGCGGCGGACTTTGATCGTGGGCACGCCTGGCGTCTCTGCTTCCGATACGAAGCTTTCAACGTAAGCCTGCCAACGCCCAGATAGCACCTCGGCGTCATCGAGGCTCGAACCATCCTTGCTCAACAACTGGAACGTCATCATTTTCGTTTCTGGAAGCTGTGTGCGCCGCAACGTTTGATCAGCCAATGAGGCACAGGCGGGTGGGGTGGAGGAACTTACCCAGTCAATACGGAATAAACTTTCCTCTGGGCCTAAAATCTCCTCCGCTTCCTGCCGTAACTTACGGTGGTCTTCGATGGTAGGAGCTTCCAGACGTCTTTCGTCCCAGAGCAATTTAGCTATCTTCTCGAGTTTTGGATCCTGCTCCCAGCTTTGAACCTGCGGAATCATGAGGCGTGTTTAGAGGGAGGAAGTGGGGGTACGGACATGTTTAATGAGGGAGGCCAGTACTTTGTCGATAGTGAAAATTTTGAATGCATCCTACAACACTGTTAATTGATGGACTATGGTGATGAGAAAAAAAAAACTTGCATGTAGTCCGAACATCTCACGCATCTGGTCCTCAAACATGTGTTGTTCCACCTGATTATCAAACAGCCGTTCACACGTTTCCAATACGAGCTCGTAATATTGCAAAGCGGTGACCTGCCCCTGCCCCTGTCCGTTTTGAGCACCCGGTATTGCTTGCATCAGCTCAACGTCCATGGCTGTAACGTTAGAATTTGCATCAAAGGCTGGGTCAGTCACACGTTCCATTGCGATGTTCTTGAAGAGATGCAGGCGAGAGTACAGAACCTGGCATATGCACGGACGGACCTTATCAGTTTCTTTTCCCTTCTACTTTCCCTTTCGAGACCTACGTACCTGGGTCATCCGAAGTAGGGTGTAGAACCAGGTACTTGTGAAGAACGATCGCCGCTTCGATCGACGTTTTTCGCAAGCACGGGAATTAGGATCGGGTGCGGGTGCAATAACTGACGGCACGAGCGGCCCGGTAGGGGCGGGCGCGCTACTCGAGGGCTCTTCGTCTAGGGCCATGGGTACGGGCGACGGCTTGCGAGAGCTCTTGGGTGAGGGGGAAGGCAAGGGATGTGTCTGGCCACGCGTTGATTTGGCCTGTTCGCTCTTTAGTAGGCTTTTCCTCAAATCGCCAGAGAAATTAGCTGGCAAGGTGCCATTCCGCGCGCTATGGCATGCCGAGCGTGGTGTACTGGGGCCCACGGAGGGGTCCGAGTCGTCGCCGCCACCGCCGATAGTGCTGGACGTTGTGCCTCCCACTACTTCCGCCGGTACCGACGTCATTACGCCAGTCGGGTGCGAGTTCGGCCCTGTCGAGTGCTTCCAAGGCCCCCGTGGCCGGCCCACAGAAGGCCGTTCATCCCAGTCATTGAGCTGGAAGAACGCGCGGATGATGTTGTACAGCCTGATCTCGACCCAGCTCTTCCGAGCCGCGTCTAGGCGTAGTTGGGTGCCGCTGAGTCGTGAGAGGTACGAGAAAGCCAGCTTGATCGCGTCGCGGAGTACATCTGAATCCTCGATCTCGTAGGCAAGCTGATGCTGCGGCCGTGCACGAGCGTACAGCGGGTCTACGAGTGCGGCGCGGCGGGCCATCTGCGTCTCCATGATTGCCTCTATCTGCGCGACGAACGCCTTTGGGGTGAGTGCCTTCTTGTCTGCTGTCTTGAATGTGATGCCCTGATGGTCCAGCGAGCGCGCGTAGTTTACTGCATCCACTGCGCGCCAGATCTTGTTCCACTCGCGCTGCGCACGCTTCCACTCGCTCTCCTTTTGCTTCAGCCGTGCCAACACAACAGGCAGAGCGAGTGCGGGGGTGTCTTGCATTGCCTGAAGGACCTCGAGACCTGCCTCCCGCCCGTAGATCTTCTTGATAATGCGCTGGTGTACTGCCTTGCCCGCACCGCCAAAATTTGGCTTGATCCGGAAAATTGCACGCTCCTCGGGGCTCATCCCCATGATCTTATGATTGAGCGGCTCAAGCACGCCGATCGTACGCACTAACGCATCAATATGGAAATCATATTCGTGACGCTCTTCCTCGGTGCGATGTAACGCCTCTTCATAAACGTTTTTCTTATGTGCCATAAAGACAGAGTCTTCGCTCGAGAAACTTGGATGAGAGACCCACTCGTCGTTAAGCACCGACTTGCACATTTCATCACGGCCGCTACATTCCACATTGATTTCCTGCAAAACGAAACCAATCTTGTGACCGCTTAATGAAACAAGGCGGCAAGCACGTACGTCTGCAGGTAAACGCCTATAGCTACCATAGCGGATATTCAACTCCTCGCGACTTGGGCGATCAAGAATCGTCAACGGTCGCCCTGGGGGTTGGTAAAGTTCTTCGCGCTCCTTGGCCAGCGCCGAACGTTCCATAGCCTCATCCCATCCCAATATTTCCTTGAATTGGGCCATCAGATCTCCCTCCCCGAGGAAGGGGCGGCATTCTCGAACGAGGCGCGCACGATCTATACAGTCTTGGGTGAATAAGTTCACGAGCTTGAGGAACTCATGGTACGTCTCGCGTGAGTCGAGCGCTGCCTTTACACGGGGGAAGAACTGTGTTTCGTCAAAATTAGTCAAAGGTGCCAGGGGCTGAGGAGACACAATAGTTGTGCCTGGCTGGACGTGAGTCTGGGATGTGGGTGGGGGAGGCGCAAGGTGAGAAAATGTGTGGCTGGATCGGCGTGGTGATGATGGAGCAGGGATAGTACTAAAATGGGAAAAGGCTGGTGGTTCTCGGCCCGTAGGATGTTGTTTCGCCTTCTCGAAGCGAAGCATTAAGCATTACTGAGGGGACATGAGGTTATGAATACTCACGCGACTGCCGGTAGAACGGCCAACATCTCGTTCCTTCTCTTTATCCCTCTCCGCGACCTTCCGTCTCCTTTTAGTGGGAGCAGACGCGGGGGTCGTTGTGGATTCTGCGGGCTGTTTTCGCTTCTGCACTCGCGCATGTTCACCGGTTGGTGTGCCCGTCCGTGTGCTAGAACCTCTAAGCACGCCGAGACCGTCGCTATCCTGTGCCGCGCCTGCACCAGGCAAGAAGTCACGAAATGCGGCGCACAGGTCCGGAGCATCCTTGAATAACTCTTCAACCTTTGCAAAAACCTCAGCCTGCATCATCGGGCATCAGCGCATGGCCAAAACACACAAATAGAAAAGACGAACGTTATTTGCACTGGATTTATGACTGGAAAGGATTTCCAGAAATTGTTTATATGTGTCCGGATCGTTGCTAAAGCGCGTCTTGATGCGCTGAACATAGTCCATTGCAGGCCCTAGACCCTGACGTTCGTGGTCATCAAGAGATGAGAGGTCAATGGAGCCACCAGCAAGCTTTGGGGTATTTGACAACCATAGGACAGACGTAGAAGGGGGCGGGGCGGGCATTGGAAGCTGGTCCGAAGACAATTGACCAGGTTCCTGCAAAAGTGACGCCGGGTGAGGCGGTGGCAACGATGGTGGAGGAGGAGGAATAACAGGACTATTGGTCGACTGTAACATTGTCCCCGATGGAGTCGTGACAGTGATGACCTCGGATGACTGTGCGTCAGAGCCGACTTCGATGCGGTATCCGACAGGGAGAAACGTGTTGAATCCCTGAATAAGAGAGGGGTGACCGTGAAACAAGTTGGCAACGCGTTGAATGACTCCGGGGGTGTCAATCCTGTAGAAAGCATTGCAATGAGCGATGCCGTTGTACGCGTATTATGATGATAATCGGCCCGCGTAGTAGATAACCACGTGGACCGAGGACCCGACAGAGACAAAACGGAAGGCAGATCATTCGAATGACACACTTACACTTGACTCTTAAAGTCCTTCATGATGTCCAAAAACACATTATAAACATCCGGTCGGTCGTGGAATTGGACCTTGACGGCATCGAGATAGCTGAGAGCGTCCGTGACATTCAGTTGACGATCTGCAGCACCATTCTGACTCTCTGGCACAGGTTGGGGAACCACCTCTACGTTAGTTTGCTTCTCTGTAGAAGGGGGATCTGGCGTGGGTGTGGGTGCTGGAACATTCGGACCATCGACGGGGGGTGGTGGGGAGGGTGGGCGCGGTGCCGCGAGGTCGGTTTCTACCGGTGCGGTTGCCCTGGCACCATTCTGTGAGGAAGGATCTACGGTGTGATTCATTGAGGCCAACGGGACAAGCTGTGTCTGATACTATAGTAAATGGTTCAGTTATGATGAACAGACGTTCGGGTCGGCACATTGCTACGCTCACCTGAGAGTTCTAGTAGCCGGTCGGTTCGCTAGTCTGTTTGTAGCTGTGCACCAGACACAAGAGTAAAATGGCCACCGTATTCTGAATCCCACTCGGCAGCGAAAGATGTGAGTGTCGTTGAGGTCAGGTCAAAAGTGATTCTGGCCCCGGGGCTCCGGGGGCCAATCCCGCCGCGTCTCCTCGCCGACCGGACCGCATCTGGATAGCGGGCCGCCAATCTAGCGCTGAAGCGCAGCACGCCGGTACAGACGCTTCTAACCCGCTACTAAATATACGCATGCGACCCCAGGTCGTGTACGACATTCAGATCAAATGAGGGTATAAAGTCCGTCAGCCAAGCCTGTCCAGCCCAGCCAGTCGCCTCCCTCAAAGTTCATGGCCCCCATTACTCCCCTCTCCCATCCACCCTTTAATATAACCTCTCCAATCACGCCATCCCAAACCTAGACCTATTTTCTCCGCTACTGGACAACCTCAGCTCATGATCAATTTGACCGTCTCCACTGATGCGATACAAAATTCTTGTGAAGGATGACATTGGCTCTCTTCCTCTCATTCAACTCTTCACTTACAACAGGTAAGTGTATGTATTCAATACTTGATCTTCGGCGCTCCCCTGTGCGCGACCTGATCCTTGTTGCTGCTGCCAGCGCATCTCCGAGTAGGAAAGAATTCAGGGGTACTGCTAAGGGGCCTCTATCTCCATGGCCCCTCCGTGCATAATACGCCTTTCACTTCTTTCGTTGGCGCATCATCTGCTGTTCCCTTTGCATGAGAATATCATATCGCTGCGCGCGGCAAGGTCTCTCCGAAGGGCACGTCGCAATATCAAAGGGTACACGGCCTACGGAATCGTGTCGAGAAACACACTCAGGCTTTATGGCGAGCACATACTCCCTCTTCGCTTGCAGTGGCTGCGCGGTGGTGATTAGCCTTGGGCGCCTTGAGCCCTTCTGCCTTTGATCTTCAAGTCAGAACAAGAAATTACGATGAAGGCAACCATAGCTTCTATGAGGGGGAGGAGGTTTGTCTTAGTGCTCAGTTCTTGCATATCATACAGTACATCGACAGATAATAAGATGTCGCAAATTTCGGAAAGGCTATATAATCAGGTGGCATTACAATGCCATTATAATTGTAATTATAATAATCATAAAGTCGATGTATATTATATCAGATAATATATTATGAGTCATCCACGAATTTCTGATACGTACAACCCAAACAGCGATGTCTACAACGGGAACTCCCTGGTAAGGTCATAAACGTGTCTAACGTCGCTGCTGCCTTTCCCCAGACCAACCGTTATTACAGAGCAGGACTCATCTCTCCACGCCACTCTAGGTCGTCTCTAAGGTTCAGTCCATTGGGCTTGTCGTCCAACTGCTCAACCACGCTGGCATACGAACTCTGATGGCTCGTCTGTGACGATGGATAATGCTCGTATTCGGTGTTCATGGACACCTGTATCCGGTTGTGAGGAAGGGGTCCAGCAGGATTCCGCTCGATTTCCGAGATAGCGCAATGGCTTTTCTGAGGGCTGTCAGTTCCGCTGTGACTAAAGTGAGAGGGAAGAAGAATGTAAGGCAAGGACTTCGTACATATCGGGGCTGCCGAAATCTACCAGAGAGCGATGCATCCGTGTCGCGGCAATCGACATCGCGATCAACGAAGGAAGCTGAAACATCTGTATTGTGAAGGTTGTCAGAACTGCCACTTCTCGTAGTAAATGGAAACGTACGAATTTAAGCGGGTCTGAATTCAGGGCACAATTAGGCAGGATTAACATTCTTCGCCAATAAGCGGAAGAAATAAAAACACTCTACCATTGAGATTCAAACAGACAAACACCTGCAGCATAAAAGGATGATAAGTGAAAAGGAGAAGGGTATATAACAACAGTCAAACTAACTGTAGGCACGACTGCAGCGACAGTGGCAAGTGCAAGCCAAATGACGCCCTTAAGATGGAAAAAACACGTCAGCAAATTGGACATACCGGGGCATTGCGAGATTTGCCATCGCCTCACCTGTTTCCATAGGAAGCTCCCCAAACCAATTAAGCCTCCACCACGACGACGAGATCGGAGCAAGCCAATGAGCATGATGAGAAGTAAGACAACGTCGG
Organism: Lactifluus piperatus; assembly: GCA_003315875.1. Lineage (NCBI taxonomy): Eukaryota > Fungi > Basidiomycota > Agaricomycetes > Russulales > Russulaceae > Lactifluus > Lactifluus piperatus. Next base: position 16,092 of record QFDX01002029.1, read on the forward strand.
TGGCAAACGTCACGATGATGTTCAAATAAGGTCGGGCGCTATTCGAGTTGAGCAGTACGCAGCTGGTTAGATCGGACGACCATGTAGCGCGAATCTATGGCTGGATAAGCCCAGAAGGTCATGAAGTAAAATAGTTAAGACAGACTACTCACCCGTATAAGATCTAATACCAGGCCGGAATTGCGCATAAGATCCCAGTCCACTGGCAAGAGGGAGAACAGGCTTGCCTTGGATAAGGAATGCAACATTAGTCGCCCATGCCCCGGTCAGGAGCGCCGTAACAACTTTATTTCTGTTCCAAATAGCGATACTGGGGGCCCCCATAAGCGCATTCTTCAGGTAGATGGCCCTAGAACTAGGAAAAAGCTCACCCCCGAAGCACAATCAATAGCGAAGCTGCGGCAAGGGCCAAGTAAGAAAAGATCTAGAAGATAAGAAGGTTCTGAGTGTTCTCCTCGGAGAATACAGCACAACTGAAGAGGAGCTTACAAATTCGGTGTCGATCCAGACCTTGGAGTCGTGTGGGTCAGCGGGCTATAAGGAAGCAATCGTGCAAGACGAAGGTACCTGACAATCGTATGGCCTCGAGTGGGCAAACCCACCAATGTTAAGGATAACAAATACGAGGGTAGCGATACGCGTAACGGAGTAAATCTAATAGAGGAGAAAAATCAGTCCAAGATGTCGGAAGTTGTGTGCCTGTCATTACTGACCCATATCGTCCAACGATAAGGACGACGCCCTTGGATGACGCTCCATTCATAGTCAAGATTAATGAAGAACTCCCAGCTGAAAGATGGGGAGTTGAGTAAACAACATGCTTAGCATCTACCTCGTAAGCCACACGCACATGTAGAGACCTTCTACAGTGTGCCAGAGCTTCAACATGGCCACTGCACAAAACAGGGATTCAATAAGCCTTCCGGGCTAAATGGTCGGGCTAGGACATCGTGCGCACAATAATCATTTGTAAGCACAGCAGGATCGTGGAAGTTGACCATCTTGGCAAGGAAGTGACGTGGTAGAACGGGGTTTGGTTGGAATGACAGAGCTCCCAAATACTATCTTGTTAACAGGCAGGGAGGCCATCACAGAGACGGTATGACAAATGACCAGGAAACATTTATTACGCCCCACAAGCAGGCAAAGGCTCGACCCTGAATATCGTTTTTGATCTGGAGCTGGAGGTTTTGAGTTTGTGATGCGAGGCGGGGATATCAAGTCGTAAGTTAGAGAGGTGTGGGAGCGGAGTTACGATCGGTTTCAGTTACCAACTGTCAAGAAGTGACACCCCGTCATTTACGAATCCCCCAGAGTGTATACAGCACACCGTCTTGTTTCATTCATTATCAAAACAAAGTTGCCTACACCATAAGGAGATATTATCCCCCTCCCAACTGATCATCCCCGCCTGCTCAAAAATGACAATTGCCCGAACTAAATTCCGTCTGTTTTCCACAATGACTTTTCCACAATGATTACTGTATAGACATCGAAATCTCTCCTTCACTGGGTTTGTCGGCCTATACTTACCCTTTCTCGCTCGAGCAGGTATTCCTATCGCCCAAACTCAATCAGCATCGCATCAACGAATCCACCTGAGCGACAGACTCACCGGATCAAAGCTACTCTTGAAGCTCTGGCGACTTGAAATATTTGCAAAGAATTTTTGCAGACGTGAAAAGCGCTCGCTCTGGAAAAGCACCGCGTGCACCTGTGGGCCAGTTCCCTCAGCAAATTTGCCGACGTCATGCCGCAGTAGGAGCTCCCATCGGCCGAGGAACGGTGCCAGCGCGGCGTCCGCAATCGTAAAGTGATCCCCAACGGCAAACCCGGATGACGAGAGTAGTTCCTGGACTTCTGCAACCGCAGCGATAAAGTCATCCAGGGCCTCCCCGCGGAGGAAGAAGGCTATACATGGGGCAAATAGCTTGTTCGAGACGACATCGATGAAGAGGCGCACGCGCGCGCGCTCCGCTGGGTCTTTAGGCAGCAGGCCGGATTCGGGGTACAGGTCTGCGACAAACTCGAGCAGGATAAGAGACTCTGGAATTTTAGTGGATTCCGGAGTCGGGTTCTCAGGGTCTGATTTGGACGTTCCATACGCTATAGCTGGGACCTGAAAGTCAGTCCGTGCAAGAGGTCGTGAATATATGTTCCAGGCTAGCAATCCGGAGGGGCGACTAACTTTTCCCGCAGGGTTTACTCGTGAGGCGTACCACACGGGCTTGTTCTGAAGGTCGATCTGATACCTTGTCACGTCGGCGCCTGCCTCTTGGAAGGCGAGTTCCACCTTATGGGGTGAGTCAGCACTGCACGGACTTGCAGGACCAAATGGACTGGACATACCCGTTGGGCGAATGGGCAGACCTGCAGAATCCACCTAGTAAGCTACATCGCCAGAGAATGGGAGCAGCCCGCACCTTGGCAGTATAGAAGATAACTTCGGGTGTGGCCATGACAGCGTTTGTAAGGCGGGACACTCGAGAAATAAACGTTTTAGACATCAGGCTTATAGTCCATAGCCTACACTATATATACCAGAGTAAACATTACCATAGCGAAAGTCGAAGGAAGATCGTCTATCATCTATCGGTCAAGATGATGACGAGAGATAGTGTCGTGATCGGCTATTAGAATGGTCGGCTTTTAGGACAGCGTGTCGGCGCATGTCAGCCTTCCGAGTTGCCGTGATAGGACTCATGGCAAACAGCCCCACTGGTGGCTGCGGCAGGCAGATGGGATGAGTCAAGTGTTGACTTAATACGAAATAACTTAGCAGCGGTGGTTTCCCTTTCGTAGCACATCAGTGGGCATGTTCACCAATCCTAATACTCTCATTGCCTTTCATATAACCCCCAATCCCTCATACCACAATCACGGGTGTCCAATTACTCATTAAAGTGCTCATTAGATGGGTGGCTTCTGTTGCAGTCCCGTTTCCTTGGCTGATGCACGAATATATATTTTTTCATTTACGTCATCACGCTTACTCTTCAAGGACCCCACAATTATTAATAAACATTCCCGGGATCCCCGGGATATGACAACCGTTTGCACATGCATCCATTTGGTCATAGATGGGTCACCAGTCCCACACATAAAAGTTCTCAATATGTCTAAGGGGGTGACGGCCCACAGAATTATGTTACTTTTACCTAGTTTCCGCTTTTTTTAGTAAGTACCCTTTTCAGCCAGTTACAGCAAGAGGGACCAAGGGACTGACACCTGAATTTTTGGATAGCTCAGCTTTCACCGTGTATCGCAAGACAACAGACAACAGGGGAACAACACGATAAGGTGATCGCCCGCTGGAATAAAAGATGCTTACTCTGTTCTTATTTTCATGAGTCCTCAGCTTAGCATCGCTTCAAACAGAATAACAAAAATTATCGACCAGTCTTTTCTTTACTCCAGTTGTGCATTAGTCGCGCGGTCACTGCCCTCGGCACCAAGCTAAACTCCCAGGATTCGACCGCATTTCATGTCAGGGATATCTATTAGCTTCTCGCCGACCCCTATGCATCCCCTACGCATCTCAGCCTTCCATATTCGTCATTCCCTTTCGACCATGACTTTTCTCTCCACAAAGATGTCATCTGAGTAAACTCTGGTATCTGAGCTTGATAATTAGTCTTACCTGTGCTATACTGGGGACACTGATCTAGCTCATGGGTCTGCAGATACTACTACATTGTCCCACAGGACAGTCCACACTCAGGCTGGCAGGATGGAGCCCGGATCCGTTTTTTCTTCCGTTCTTTGTCAACTATATATCTGCTCAATATTAATTACACACTTTCGTGTCGTATTTCGGGTTCTCTCTTTCCGTGGCGACACTCTTTCTTGTCACGTTTATCCAAACTTTGCGGCCGAGCAGCCCATACGCACTAATTAACGTAGCGGCATAACCTCAAAGCGCTTTCTTCACTTGACCGCCACATAACTCATAAGGTTCTCTCAAGGTATAGTGAGGTTGGCAGAACACCTCGAAGTGCACGACCGACGCCTTGGCCAAGGATCATGACTTGGATCAATTCATTGAATGATATCCGTGCCTTCTGTGGCGCAATTAAACAAAAGCCAAAGATCTCCGACGTAGTCCCGCATGGAAGGGTAGTTGGAACCAGGGCTTTGGTAGTGTTCATGAATTGCACTTGCTCGTCTAATTTGGTCCCCGAGTTGGCCAATCTTGAGATCTTGCTGTGAAACGGCGTCCGCCGCAATTACTGTAATTGAAGCCGACCTTCATTGTGAGCGTGCAGGGAAGCGACAACCGCAGGATTGCGCTCACTGCGGATTAATCGGGAAAACGGGGGAAAATGACATCCGAGGCTATCTCACATGCATGTGGCATGGATAGCATCATGTCACTTTCCGACTTGGGCCACATCACCCACCCCTAGTTTAGTCCTCATTAGTCATGTACCTGTGACGCCATAACGCCCTCACTCTTTCGATAGCAGTACCATTTTCTGTTGCTTCACAGCATATTTCTGGCGCCAGCGTCCTTTGCCCTCATACCAGTCCTTAGCAGCCCGCTTACTGGGGATCTCTATTCACCCGCAGACCCTTCTGCTGACGAATCCGACTGTCTCCTCACTGACGACATCGTCTTCAATATCAACCACTGATCTCTTATGGATAGCTCTGCATGTAGCAGTTATCTCGGGTGCTAGGTTACAACCCTTATGGGCCCCATGCTGCACGACGATTCTGAGGATACGATCGTTCCTAGTGACCCGGAACTCTCACTGTAACCCCCACCGGTCAGAAATGGTCCGCACTCAACACAATTGCAACACTTTTTTGGCGCAAAGATCGTGACCCATTGGAGGATCATCCTAGTCTTCGCGTGGTCGAAGAAGTTTGTGGTTCCATCTCGTGGGTCAATATTGTGAGCCCACGTGCTGGACTCAGAACGGAGGCTCGGAACGGAACGGAACGGAACACGCAACGGAAGAGCTTTCAGACCATCGTCCGTGCCTCGCCTATACTACTAGCATTCCTACTGTCTTATTGATGGCGATCTGGACTCCTCAAGGCCCACTTCAAGGCCCTCTTGCTAGTAGGACATCAGGACAGTTCTATATCAAGATGCCGTAGTTTTTCTCTTTTTTCTACAAATTACTCTTTAGTTCACTCCTTTGTCCCACTTACAGTACAGTATAGGACACCTACATTTTTTCAAGGCGCCCCAATATGTACTTAAGCTCTACAGGCACCCCCGGGAAGAGTAGCACTCGAATAGTGACTCAAGTGACCTGAAGTTACTTGCCTGATCCCCTTCTTTATTTTCTCTCTCCTCTCTCTCTTTTCACCTCTGGTCTATCAAACTCACATGTGTGTCCCAATATGTGTTATATCGGCATACGTAGGTTAACGCAGCATAGAACTATTGTAGAGCAACTACAGTCACCGAAAATAAAGTTTGAGCGGGAACATGCCGAACCCCAGGCCATAACTAAGTTACCAGTGTAGCATAACTCCCTGGCTCAGATTACGGTTATACCTCCAAACCTACGAGGGATCTTTCTACCTCTTACGATCCATAACGTTTTCAATGGCACAACCTAGGGACGAGGTTGTTATTATGTCTGAAGGAGCAAGCCACAGAAGTACGTTATCCCTCCGTCCTCGAATATTACCTATGTACCCTCTAGGTGGGCCCCTCAACGTCCCAAAAGATGGGGAGCATTCTGTGTATTCTGACAGCTCTACCCCTCTCTTCAACATGTATCGAAAGATGTCTGAGGAAGAAGACAATAAA